>PVLA01004902.1:0-161694 GCA_004027455.1 Hydrochoerus hydrochaeris
ATCATATATATAAATATCATATTGTGTCTCTAGTGTAAAAAGTAAATAAGAACTACAAGAGTAATAAAGTCAAAATGTGTAATTGGTATTGTAAAAAAGAGAGGAAAAGAAAGTACTCTAAGGGATATAACTGCATGTAAGTTTGAGTGTGTAAAATAGATGACCATATTACTAAATCTTTGTTGGATCTTTGAGCAGAACTTTTTGTAGTCTGACTGCTTGAATATTGACTATGACCCCTTTAAGTTTGTAACTTGAATAACTACATCCAGGATGACAGTATGTAATTTATAAATTACTGATTTCTTAATGGAACTTTTTCTCATTCTCCTTTTTCTGTCTTTCGTTTAGAATTCTGTATTGTTGCTACCTTTTTTTCTGTTTAAATAAAATTTTAAAAATGTATAATTGCTATTGTAAAAAAAGAGGAAATAGGAAGTGCTATAAAAGATATAGCTGCATGTATGTTTAGGTGTGTGTTATTGATGACCATATTTCTAGGTTCTTGTGTGATTGTTGAACAGATCTGTTTGCACTCTCACTGCTTTAGTGTCCACTTTGTGTGCTTTAATCCTGTAACTTGCGTAACTATTTCTAAAAGAACAATATATAATGTATCAACTAGTGATTTCTTACTATTTATCTTCTTGTCTTGAAATTCTGTAATATTTCTACCTTTTTCCTGTTTTTTTTCTTTTTAAATTAAAAAAAAAGTTATGAGCAGTAACATAACATAACACTTTTCCACAAGACCTGGTATGGTCTACAGTGGCCTTGGTCATCTGAGTAAAGGGAAAATGTCACTTTTAGTTGAATGCAGCTAATTAATTTGACAGGTTTTTTTCCCAATTTAAGCAACATTTTTTTTTCATTCTGTGAAATATTTTACTGGATATTTTATAAAATATAGAATTTATTCACTCTTCTATTGGCTTCACCTAATACAGTTTTCCATTGTGCCACTATAAATTTGGACTCTGCTCTTTATCAACCAAGTGAGCTTTGGCAGATTACTTCAACTCTGTGCACTTCAACCTTCTCAGCGTTATAGCTGGGATAATAACAGTGACCACTTAGTAGAGATGCTGGAATGATCAAATGGCCAGTATATAAAATACTTTGCACACTAAATTAAGCAAAATAAAAAGAAAGCAGAAAGTAAAAGAAATACTAAAGTAGCTTGCATTGGATAAATTGTATGAACTAGAATATTTATGTTCCTAACTAGATTTCAAGTATTTTCAAATTAAAAATTGTAGTCATTCCCTGGCTGCCAGGACCATTAGGAAAATCTGACAGTGAGCTTGTGTAACAAAGTGATGCTGCACATTGTCACTGGAAAGCCAAAACCTGCAGTGAAGGTACTGTCTTCACTTCATCCAAGAATTTCTAACCCAATGTCACTCTGACATTTACAGAAATGAAGATGTGGCTACTATGCTTATATTTATAAGTATTACAACTTCACATTGCAGAATATGAAAGTGAAATAAAATGCCTAGATATTTCTTCTTTAAAATCTGTAGCATTTGAGCTATTTGGCAATGTCAATATTGATCTACATGCAAGTACAACAGTGAAAATGACAGCAAGGCAACCTTAATAAACATTTTAATTTAGAAAACTTTGCAACCTAGAAATACATAAGACTCACTATTACAGAGTTTTGATCATATCCTATTGAGTAGAAATGCTAGAGGAAATATTGACACATTCCCAAAGCTACTGATCTTCATTCAACCTATTGCTGATGTGACTGCAAAAAAAATCTGTGGAAGGAACAATCATATATCTTCATTCAAGCTGATGCCTGAGGTATGACATCCTTAACCTTAGACTGGTGTCCAAAGATTGAATAAAAGCAGCACTCATTAACATCCAACCATGTAAATCTGCTAAGTCATGTAATTCGATCTTCTTGGACTTCACTTTAACCATAAACATGTAGACCTTACATTATGGTTTAATTTTGTGGAACTTGATTCTAAACAGTAAGGCACCCATGCCTCTGTTTGTTACTTATAAATCATGTGTACATTGTGAAAACTAGTATTACACTGGTATCTCATCTTAGGATCTGAATTCATTGCATGAATTTGGGAATAATGGCCACATTTGAGTGGTAAACATAGCCAAGTTTGGGTTCGTCACCTGATGTGCAGTTTGTGAACAGAAACTGATTTTGTGAAATGCTTTTGTTTGAAGACCTGATTGTGAACAGAATCATTCATTAACCAAGATAGTTTTTCTTTAAAAATTCTGCATCCATGGGATGGAAGAGTTTTCTTTTTAGGAGACAATAAAGGATATGTCACTGCTATGTTATGTTTTGTTTTAATTTCTTATTTAGTGCCAAGATAAATTTTAATATTTGTGACTTTTATTTTTCATCTGGCTACAATTTTAGAGTCTTTTTTTCAGTTTCAAATGATAGATATCACTCTATTGTATTTCTAATAAGATGCAGAACATTTCTCTTTTCTCAAAAAGGTTCTTATGTGTTTGTTCTCCTCAGAGACAAGAAGAAACTGATGCCTCTATCTTTGGTAGCATGGATATTTATCTTTTTCATCACTTGTTGAAATGTAGACATAAATCACTGACACACACCAAAAGGTTGATATTTTTTGGAGAGTCATAATTTTCCACAATGACCGATATTATTTCAGATAATTAATATTGAAGATTAAGCTACAAAAGTCACAATGTTTGATTGGCTACCGTAAAGTAACTTTATATGTTATCAACTTAAAATACAGGATGAAGGTATCTATTTCAGATAGTTACCACATTATTTTTAGTATATATGTGTCTCATGCAAAATTTGGAATATATGGATATGAAAATTTTTTAATCATACAGTTATCATTAAAATTAAATTTAATTGAGTGGTATTTGTGTTTGCTGAAAGCAACAGATTATACAGTCATAAAATGGAGAATTTCGCATCACTCATTATATTATGTGACTTCAGCCAGTTTTTTATTTAGGATTTATCAATTGCAGCCTTTAATATAGTGTACTAATTATTGATTTGATATAAACTGTTGATATACTCTCACATAGCCAAAGAAGAGAATCAAAGAGTTTCAAGGATTTTAAAAATGTATATTTCATGATATTGCTGGTTCTAATCAAAGAACCCATCATTTTTTATGATACACTGTAAAAACTGACATCATTCTCTCAATTTGTCATAGATAGAATTGAAATAAAAGTATAATCAAATTTGATTTATTTTCTCTCTTTCTGAATCTATTTTTATATTTGTAAAGAATGCACAATCACATTAGTGATTCTGTATATTGCCTCTAATAGTCCACATATCTTCTATCACATTAGCATATTTTATTTTTTCTGAAATTCTTTTGTTAATGTATTTGCTTACTTCTCAATAGTCTTCACATACTAGTTGGATTGCAGTGGCATATCAACAAGAATTTTGGGCTCAGACTATGAAGTTTTTCAATCTATATTAAACATAAACAACATAAAAAAATTTTAGGTTATCTATGATGAATATATTCTTGCCATTTATTTATTTATTTATTTATTTTGATGCTGGCGATTGAACTTGTGACCTCATGCTTGCTAGGCAGGTGCTTATGCTCCTGAGCTAAATCCCCGGCCCTAAGATAAATACATTCTTCACAAGAGTCGAATTTTGGCTTGATTTATTTTAAACCACAAATGGAATTTTGTTTTCCTCAAAATCACATTATTTTTATACAATAGTACATCATAGTCATAAAGATCTGATGGCTCAGTATTCCATGACAGTTTCAGAAATTCTATGAAGATACAATATTCAGAGTATCACCACACATTCATTTACTAGAATCAGCAATTTATTCACAGGTATAGAAATTGTTTTAAAAGATTTATAAACATTTACAAACATCTGAAAAACATCCTGTGGCTTCAAGTTACCAGCAAATTCAGAGTATGTTGAGGTGTATAAGTTAATATAGAAAGGTCCTTTCTTCACCCTATAATAAGATATATTTCCATGTGACTTTCAGGTTCAAATACAATCTTTATTGTTATAATTCTTATATTTTTATATAATCATTCATATAGGCATAGTAAATCTATTTTTTAAAAATGCCTTTATGCTTTTAACAAAACTTCAATCATGCATTAAGTTGACCTCCACCCTCATAAAGATTAAATTCTTCATCATTTTCATGTAATTTTTAATCTCTTTTAGAGCATCACAGAAACTCTTAAATCCTTTTGTTCATGTATTTTCTTCTGCAAAATGCTTTCTTTTAATCATCCTACAACAGTTTAGTTAAATTATTTCCAATAGCTATAAATGGTGCCATAGCCTCTTTACAAGGTTTCCTGAATAATAGTCTACTTAATGTATATTAAATAAGAAGTAATAGTCAGCTAAGGCAAGTGTCCTTTTGATCCCATTACTCAGCTTCTTACAGCATTATCATGATGCCAAATGGCCACTTATATCAAGTGAAAATTACTGATCATATCTTTTTTAAATATTATACCAATTAGCACACAGAGACCATGAAATATACAGATATACTTTATTACAATGAGCTCATCTCATATCATCTCAGCTTTTGTTCTACTGCAGTCTCAAATAATACTTTATGGCTCAATACGTGAACTATTTCTACAGTAAAATGTACAAGTTAAGTTTTTTCTTCAAGTGTGATATGGACGTTGACATCAGAATCATATTAGAATCAGATTCACCACTTACTAAATTTCCAGGGACATAGGAATTTAATTTTTTAGATGCCATGTATATAAATTGAAACATATATACTCTTACCAATTTCAGCTGTCAAATGCTAAGCACACATGTTGATCAAGGAAACAACAACAAAATAAAGAAAAGTGCACCAGTTATGAAAAAGCTAATTTTTCATTTCTGAACATAAATAGAAATTAGTTGAACATATTTATCACAAAATATAATTGCAATATTTTCTTGCAAAGAAACAACTAAAATTCCTTTTCTAGAGGAATAATAGAGAAGAATGAGTTTGCTGATTTTGCTTAAGTGAGGAGATAAAATTCCTATATTGATGAAGGAAAACAAATCCTTCAAATACTGTTAGAATGGTTTGACTCTTAAGTTTATAAAATATAAATATTAGTCCTAAACCTGAGGATGTTTTGGGGAAAAATTATAGCTCACTTGGATATTGTTGTTATTACTTAGCTAATTTATCTATAATACTGTAATAACTTTCATCTAATAATTCCTTTAAAAGCTTTTCATGAATAACTCAATTTTTGTCTACTTGTTTTTCTTGGTATGATTTCTATTCCTTGACAGCTTAAAGAATTTTCAGGATAGATATATAGCACTTTAAAAGTATCATTCTTTTCTATCGTATTTCCCAAATTAAGCATTCAGTAAATGTGTCATTTTGGGGCTCCAGTCTAAAATCTGCATTGTGGTACTTAAAATATATACTGGTTTCAAAATCATCAATTCAACTATGAACTTATCATCTCATTATGTGAATTAAATAAACTAAGTATTTAATTATACATTTAGTACCTATAAACAAAAGATATTTCTATTTCACCTCATTCAGAGGCACATTTAAGAAATCTGAAATAAAATTAGCTGTATTTAATTAGGTATGGAGTAAGAAAATAATACAAATTCTTTGAAGTTTCATTCAGTTTACAAATTTGCCAGATTTCACAATACTTTATAGAACTTCTGATACATATAGTTACTGAAGTCTTTGCAGGGAGACAGCTTGCTCCGAGAATTATGCTTTCTTTGTTTTGGTAGTGTATTTACCTAGGACCAGGTGTGTTTATCCTTGAATCCTTTTGTAACAGTTGTTTTTGTTTTTTCACTTACATAATTTATTTAAACATAACAAAAACTTACAAAAATACAGGATTCGTTGCTATGAAAACTCAACTGTGTCACTGAAAACAAATTCTATAAAGGTGAATTGTTTGAAATGCTTCCAAAGTAAATGTGGGCAGGATGACCATATAAAAAATTAACTGTGGGGAAAAAAAAACCCAACTTCCAAAAGGATTCTGCACACATACTGCCTCATAAACATTTCTAATTGCTTGATGTGCTTTAAAGAAATGGAGAGAAGAAACTGGCAAGAATAAGTTACCTAGATTACAAGATGGTGGACTGAGTGGTGGCATGATAAGAGAGCCTCTCTGAGAAAAATAAATAAATAAAAACAACTCAGACAATGGAATCTCACCACATGGAGAAAGCCAGACAAAAGGAGAAGAATTCTCATGACCCAGGAAGAAACTGAGGAAAAAGAAAAAGAAAAAAAAAAAGAAGAAGAAGCATGGACAGAGGGCTGGGGCTGGGCACAGACGTACTGGCACGTCTTAGAGTCAGGTGACTCACGTTTGAGCTGAGATCGTGGCCCTGCCAAGAGCGGGGGGGGGGGGGGGGGGTGGTGGTGAGCTCCAGACCCTTGGCTGGAGGAGGCACTGAGACAGGGAGTGGAAACAGCCAGTCAGTCGAGCTGCATGAACTTTGGTGAATGATGGGAGCTGGATTCCACAAAGCAGGAGGACTGGCTGGGCGACATTTTGGAGTTGGGCAGGGCCAGCTTGAATCAAAACCCAAGGCCGCGTTTGCTGATGATTCCTAGTTCAAAGCAGATTGGTGTGATCTGCTCAGGGAAGGCCATGCCCCTGGTTGAAACCCAGTAGCCAGGGGCGAGGCTTTTCTGGGCCAGTGGCATCCCCAGGGAACACACAAACTGGTTGAAGCATAAACTGGTTGACTGGTGTAAGGGGAGGTGCTGGCTCTCAGCATGCAACTTGCAGATCCACAGCGGACTGTGGGGCGGTACTTCTCTAGCAAGTGCATTGCAGAAAAACTGTAAGCAATAGGAAAGGCCCAGAGACCTCCACCACCCACCTGTCTGAAGAGGGCTGGAAACATGACAAGACAGAGAAAGAGCAAAAGGTCCCCAACTGCAGAACCAGGGAAAGTGAGTCCAACAGAGGTAAATGCAGAGGTGGTTGAGAGCAGCAAACCTGTAATGTCAGAGACAGCCTCATTGGAAATAAAGAAATACATCCATGATCTCATCATGGATGTAAATCTGAAATTCTAATTTAGGTGAAGCAAGATATAAGAAGATTAATAAAAGAAGTCCTGGGTAATCCTCAAGTAGACACAATAGAAAGAATAGAGGAACCCAGAGAAAGGAGAGAAGCCTTGGATGAAGAATATAAACAAAACCTAGAATATATGAAACATATCCAAAGAGAATATCAGGAAATTAAAAACTCTATTGAAAGCTGTCAAACTTTTAACAGAAACTAAAGACAGAATTTTAAAACTTGAAGATAGATTTGTAAAGTATGATCATGAAAGGATGGATCTCTTAAAAATAACAAGGAACCAGGAAGTAATGATACAAAGGCTAGAAGATGACAAGAGGATTTTTAACCTAAGAACAAAATATGTGAATGAAGATTCAGCGACAAATACAAATGAAATAAAAACTCTATTCACAGAAATAATTAAGTAAAACTTCCCAAACATAGGTAACAGAAGTGAAGTTCAGATAAATGAGGCATACAGAACTCCAGCCAGCTACAACCAAAACAGATCTACACCAAGACATATAATAATCAGGATCCCAAGAAATCCATCACAAGAACAGAATATTGGAAGTGGTCAGAGAAAAGAAACAGATCACCTATAAAGGAAAACTCATCAAAATCACAGCAGACTTCGCAATGCAAACCATCAAATCAAGAAGAGCTTGGATTGAAATATTCCAAGCCCTGAAAGAAAATAACCTCCAACCCAGAATGTTGTACCCTGCAAAACTGTCTCTCAAAATTAATGGAGATACAAGATATTTCCATGGCAAAGAGGAACTGGGGGAGTTTGTGACCACCAATCCAACCCTGCAAAAAATACTGAAGGACATTCTAGAGAGAGAGAAGAAAATCACCAGGGTTCTAGGAATAATGGCAGAAAGGCCTCAAAGAAAGGGGCAGACATTGGAATGAAGGAGAAAAGTAAACAAACAATGACAGAAAAATAGCATGGAAGAGATAAGACAGAGAAGATGGGTTATATCACTGTTTTATCTTGACTGATTTTATTTGAATCTGATATACTTGAGAGTGTCAAGTCTAAGAGTAGGGGCAACTACTCTGAAGATGACAGGATTCAATAGGATACCCATTCTGGTTTGATTGTTAACTGCCTTTGAAGTCCTATGATGTCTCCAATGTTTAGATTTTATTAATAGTGTAATGCAATGCTAAGTTTATACTATATTTGATGACAATTTTATTGAAAATAACAAGAGATATCATAGTGACTACCATAGATCACCTAGTGTAGTATTTTTGTATGTTCTTTTCATTTCGTGTTTCTCTAGGAATTTGTATTGTTGACTTGTTCTGATTTGTTTCTCCCTCTAATACAGAAAGGCTAGGTATATGTATAGAGACTTATACATGTGTAGAACTGCTAAGCAGTTTACGAGAATGGATTATAGTTATTGTAAAAAAAAAGGAAAAGAGTATTGTAAAGGATTTAACTGTATGTATGTATGAGTGTGTGGAATTAATAACCACCTGGCTAAAGTTTTAGTTGGATGGATGAACAAAACTGACTGCAGTCTCACTGTCTTGATGTCCACTTTGTGGGATTTACTTTTGTAACTTGAACAACTGCATCTAAGAGGAAAGTATGTGATTATCAACTAGTGATTTCTTACTGGTTACTATTTTTGTTTTTTTGTTTTGTTTTGTTTTTGAGATTTTGTATTGTTTCTACCCTCTTTCTGTTTCAAAATTTTTTTCTTAAAAAAAAAAAGAATAAGTTACCTAGATGGCCTATGTTGAAAGCAAGAAAAACGAAATGGAAAGAAATTGTATAGAACTATCAGTTGACTTAAACTCCCTAGTTTTAGATGTCAAAATTTCAAAATATATTCACATTTACAGTTTTAAAATTAAAGTGAAGTGTGTAAACGATGTGTACCACCTTTAATTTTTGCATGAACTTTAGTTATTATTAGCATATGTTCATGATACATAATAAATATACTCAGTATGGGGAACTGGTATCTATCTATCTATCTATCTATCTATCTATCTATCTATCTTTCTATCTATCTATATGAAACTTTGAACTTTTTTACTTTCATTCTTATCTATCCCTCTCATTTTCTCCCATCCCTAGATCCCTTCCTAGATCCCTTCCTCATCTCCACAACTTGTGTCTCTCTGTGTTTTATCACCTGTATTTATTTTGTTTTTAAATTATATATGCTTTGGTTTCTCACTAAGAGAAACCTTGTGATATTTAACCTTTTCAGATGTCTTTCACTGAGCATTGTGAGCTCAATCTGCACCACCATGTTCTTCAAGTACACAACTTTAATTTTGAAAGGCTTTCTGGCAAATTAAATAATTTAGGTAATAGAGTTTCTGTGATTACATATTTTAATCACGGAAATTCTCTTGCTCATTCTCTATTCTGACTAAAGATTTCTCAGTTTAACCACTGTTGTTGGTACACTGTGCATGGCATCTTGTGACCTTCCTTTGCTCATGGACAAGCTGATTAGAAGAAAACTGTGTAGCTTAATCAGAAAGTCACTATGTAGAGGCCAATGATTTCTGTCCTGTGATAAAAACCTGGGATAGAAAATTCTTGTTCCAGCCAGGCATGATGGTAGATGCTTTTATTTCCAGCTTCCAGAAGATTGAGGAAGGAGGAAATACTAAGTCAGCCTGAGCTAAATAGCAAGGTTGCCAGCCTAGACTCAACAGTATATAAGAAGGACCTCTTTTTACTAAATAAATTGAAAGCAACAAAAAATAATGAAAAAAATTAAAATCAGACTCTTTTTTGGCATTTAGCTTTCAAATGATGAAGAGACATAATCATTAATGGAGAATGTGACTAATAAAGTGTCCTTAAGAATATTCAAGGTACTTCAAAATTTTATGCAGTCCACAATTTTCAGGGTAGAAGGACCAAGCATAGTTATTAAAAGTGGAATTAATTTGTGATAGTCATAAAAAAATAAAAATGCCATCAACCAGAACTGATACACTGAGTATTTTGAAGAGTTCTTTTGCCTTTTTTAAAAATAAAAGCTCCATATTTTTATTTCGAATTGAGCACTGTGAACTGTTTAGAGACACTTGTAGTGATGATAATGACAAACAGTGTGAGCTACTGATTATGGAAGAGTATCAGTGTTATTTTCTCTGGTTACTGCTTGTTTATGAACTGGCTTATGTAGCTCTTGCCATAATCCAATTAACTTTAGCATTTTATAAACAATGACACTGAAAATTGGAGTCACTAAATTATTGTCCCCAACATAAACTCACTTTTAAATGATAGAAATTGAAGATGAATATAGTTAGTCATGATAGTGAATGTTTTCTTAAACTCTTAGATTTTCTTACCAAGTATTATGTGTTTGGTCTAACTTTTATGAAATATTGAATCTTTATTTGTCCTTAGTAGCAATAAAGTAATGTGCAAAAAACCATATATCTTTATGGAAATTTAGTTAACAATGATTTAATGCATGAACAATTTTGTGCCCCTTACCTGATAAAGATTTAAATATATCTTAGTTATCAGGTGAAGTTATGTATGTAATTATCATTCTTCACATTTAACATTTTAAACCAATATTTTGCTCTAGTGCATAAGATGGTCACCTTTGTGTGATGAATGTACATTCATTTATTAATATTGTGGATATTTTATTAGGTTTAATAACAGTTTGTTCAAGTTAAAAGTAGTTCAACCTTAGCAGGTTCATCCCACTCAATATATGATGCAATTTAAACACATATATTTTCCTAAGTTGACTAAATTCGTCCATGTTTTTCACGAGACGGGAAAGGCAAGCAGCTTTGTGAAATTTTCCATCTCAGTATATAACCAGAGTTTCTTAGTCCGTTTGATCACCCCTCAAATAAAAATCCCTTTAACCTGTTGTATGTCTCTTTAGGTGGATATGCATACCCTGTTTGTTATTTCTAAGTTTTTAAAGCTGGTGTAAAAATAGTGACCTTTTTAGGCAATCCATATTTTAACCTTATTTTATATTGACTCATTCCTGTTATTTCTTTGACAGTATTTATTAAGGTAGTTAATTCAGAGCTAAATACAGAAAGTAATGATTATCATTTCAATGTGGATTTTTTTGAACTTTGCAAATATTGGGATATGTGCACATAATGGGTACAAAACCTAATGAACTGATGAATCATAAGTTAAGTGTAGAGTGATAACATGTCAATGTCTTTAACTATCATCACGAAAGGTGCTTCATTCAAAAATTCTATTTCTCATTAACAAAAATTTTCAATGGTATTTTCAGATGGCTTTTTTTGTTATGATAATAAGTTGAAAAAAAAACAAACAAACAAAAAACAGGGTCTTGTTATCTAGTTCAGGCTGACCTTAAATTCACTATGTTGCCCATGCAGGACTCAAATTCTCAGCTATCCTCCTGCCTCTGCCTCCCAAGTTCTGAGATTACAGGCATCTGTCACCACACCCAGCAGTATAAGGTATTCTTATTATTTGACTTGCTAGTATAAATATAGTTCCTCTGTACACATAAATCAACTTAAAGACATTCTTTTTTAGCAACAAGTAAGAAATAGCTCCAAATACAGTAAGCAAATAAATAAACTAGGAATTCAAGAGGAAAACCACATACAGATATTGACAGGAAAATGGAGACAGATCTGAATGTCTTTGAAAAATTAGTTCTACTTGAAGACTAAAACAAAATATCATTATGATTTAAGGCACTTTTAGACACTGCTATTCCAACAATGTGCCTTCCAGTGCATCTCATTTAGCCAGAAGCTTGTTCCTGGTGTTGCTATTGTTAGAGTTATGTTTAAATACTGAGTCCGATTTTCTTTTTCAAGCAAAATCACTACTTTGTTTTCACTTCTAGAAAAACACAGTTGAACAAGAACAAAGGAGACTCTATAGTTCAACATTTTCATTTTATGAGATAAGAATGTTCGCAGCACATGCAATGCTACCCTCTAAACTAACACAGGGAGCAATTACTAAAGCCACTGTTACCTGAAGCCCAAACTCTACATTCAGCAAATTTAACTCCCTTCTTGCATGATTTTGGAAAATTTAACTGAAAATGTTGCTTGCTGATAAAATTTGCTCTAATACTGTTGTTGAGTGTACGAGTCACTGACTAAGCCTAAAGAACAAAGGTGACCACTTGGTGAGGATTACCATGTGTGACTGAAAAAAATTGCAGCTAAACAAAACACACAGCCAGCATCTGAGAATCTGGACACTTTAGTGTTTTGAAGTGTTCCACTAATATCTAAGACAGGTGTAACCAACCCTTGGCATGATTTAATTTCCAGCTGCCAGTTTCCTTTTCACTAAAGTCAGAAAGTTACAACTAACCTCCAGTGCTGGCTCTGCTTAATTGACTTAAGAATTTTTATAGCTTAACGTTAAAAACTGATCCTTTCCTGAAATATATAATTTCGTGCACACAGTGATGATATTCAACATTTTAGTGCTATTGTTTTTGCACTGTCTTTTGGACAATTTTAATTTTTCAGTGAATCACATTTAGGCATATAAAAATAAATATTTGTTAAAATGTTCAGTAAATATTGCATAAAACTAGCAGTAAAAAGTATCTAGAAGGCCAGGGTACATAGGTACTTGCTTGGCAAGCACAAAGTCCTATGTTTGATTCCCAGTACAAAACAAAACAAAATAAAACAAAACAAAACCAAAAAAATTATGCAGAAATCCGTCATGTGCAAATAGTTTTTTTCTCAACTATCATTCTTATAGTCCTAAATAAATTTAATCCTATCCCCTTCCTGGACAAGCTGAGTTCAAAAATCTCTAAGAGTCAAAATAAGTTTAAGAACACACAAAAGCATATATATATATATATATATATATATATATATATATATATATATGAAAGTAAAATACTTTTTAAAAATTTGTGAGCAAAATGTACAAGGTTCAAACCTACACTAATTGAAATGGCCCCATAATGACCTCAATACTGTCAAGTGCATCTCTTTAATAAAAGTTTTAGGATAAGGTACAATACACTTACACTTGAAAATCTGTTGCACTTTAGGAAATTTTAACCAATCTTATGATACTATAAAATGAGGGTTTATATCAACATATTCTGCTACAAAATTATCCCAGAATTAAAAGTAGCAGACACATTTTGGTGGTGGAAAATATTCGTCTTTGAGTAGATTTAGTGTAAACAGGCTATGAATACAATGGAATCCTATGCAACTAAAACCTACTAAACACTTCAGAGCAGAGTCAATTCCTTGTTCAGTTTTATACATATTTCCAAACTATGTGATTGCAAAGATTTCAGCTTGTTCTCCTGAAGCCATTTCTTCATTAGTGCAGCTTGAAGATGCATAATGTGAATTGGCATTTAAAATAAAGCCTGTTGCATCATTCTTCCTGTTCATACCCTCTTGATCAAGAGCATCAACCCTAGCATGTGTTATTATACTGAAACTCATCAGGACAATCTTGAAGGCTGGTCACTGCTGTGGTCAACCATTCTACTATTTCAATGTCACGTATGGCAGGCATTTTAAAAGTCTAAGCAGATGAATTCTCCTAAAATCCTTTTTCAAGTTATCAGACATTTAAACTTTCCCTGTTTAACATGCCCACATTTGGCTAGCTCACAATAAATGGTATGCCTAAGGACTGAGAGAGAAATTTCAGTCTTTACTTGGATTAACTTTGTAAACAATGGTTTAAATTTATGCATGTATTCATGCATCACCTCATCAGTATGGGATGGCTTGTTTAAAGACTGTCAGCTTCTAAACACCTCCCCAGGATAAAGCAAGCAAATCAGAACTTTAACTTAGTATAGTTTGCCACCTTAAAAACTAATTTCATTAGCATGCTTCAACACATTTGTGGTTTGTTTTCCCCCAGTCTGCAATTATCAAAAAGCCTTAGTGGAGACCACCACATTTTTTTTTCTTATATATACAATATTTATGAATGAGTGGGTGGGATGCTTATTAAGTCATATCACATTGATATGCCAAGGTTTACTTTTAGTCCAAGTTCTGTAATTTTACTTTGTCAAAACAAGTGAGCTACCAAAACATCAAAACAAAAAGCTGCCTAAAGTTAGAGGCACAGTACATTAACAAACAAGTGATCATCAGTCACAAAATTATAAATGCAATTTACGATGGGGGTAGACAGGAAGGGAGTGAATCCAAACTACAGTGATGAAGTCTTCAAAGCATCTTCTGAACAGGACTGCTGATGTTTCCTTTATTTCTTCTTGTGACCTTGAACTCATTTAAAAGACATTCACATTGAAGAACAACAGCTGGTAATGTAGTGTGATTTCTTAAAGCTATACAAAGTATAGTCCAGCTAAGTTACATGTGGTTTGCACATTAGCTTGTTTGGCAGGGTGACCTACTGGCAAAGCAGGCTCAGTCACCCCACCAGCCAAACCTTGGGAGTTGCAATTTCCTCCATATGTGTCACTGTTGTAAAAGCCTCCATAGCAACCTCCACCAAATTCTCTGCCGCCACCAGAGCCACCTCCATCCCTGTGACTGCTGTTGGCAAGGATGCTGCTGAAGTGGGAATTGCCAGTGCCACAATAGTCTCTGGCACCAAAAAACCCTTCACCAAATCTACTCTTAGAATATTCATGACTACTACCTTTGAAATGGTGTTCAAAAGCCATGTTTTCTATCCAAGATGGCGCATCTTGTGTTTCTTCAACAACAAGATCCAACTAATCCTTAGTAATATTTATATTCCTTTCATTGAAAAATAAGGTGGCAACATCAAGATTTCCTACATATTCTGTATGGCCAATGCAATATACATATTCTTCATTACCACTTGGTGGGTCAAAATTTATAGTATGTCTCACATTTGAAATAATCCAGTCCTCTTACTGCTACTGCAGTAGACACTAGAATTGAAGTTTTTCTTGGGCAAAATTGATGAAGGGCTTCTTCTGTATACCTTTGAGAATGGTCTCCATGAATCCTGCGTAGTATATAAAATTCTCCAGAAAATCTGTACACTTTTTGATCTCCACAAATACTATGGGTAGTGAATCCTTGCCTGCTGTAAGGATTAACTATTTATCCAAACTACTTTCTGTGTGATATTCTCAGAAGTAAAACTCTTTCTACAGCCAGAAAGATATATTAATCTAAGAAATCATGAGCCAGTATGAAAAGTAGCACTAAAAATTACTTTGTAATGGACAACTTTTAGAGGTGAAGTCTCTTGCTCAACAATTCCACATATTTCAGGGTCAAACCCCATATACAAAATCTGATCAGGTTCATCTAACACCAGGTATTTGTAGAAATCTAATCCAAACTTTCCTCTTTCCATCGTATCCAATTGAAATTCTGGAATAGCTAATAACAAGTGACATCCAAGTTCTAAGTCTTGAATCCAATATCAACACCACTATAAATCACACATGGACAAACTCTAGATCAGTAAGAGAATTTTCTGGCCTCTTCATAGATCCATACCACCAGCTCTGTGCTTACTGCCAACACCACGGAGAGTGGGTATTATTTATGGTGTCCATACTTTCTATTTTTCTTCATGCCCCTCAGAGCCTCACTTGGGCCATCTGAATAAAGCCATCACCTGGGGAACAGAAATGCTGCAGTGTTTCCAAACCCTATTTCCAAAGCTCTTGTTAATAGGAGTAGCACACTTCTACACTGGAATTGGGTGTGTACAAAAAGTAAGCCCAATGTATCCCATAATATTTTCTCCCATCTCAACATCAGTGAAACTTTCAACATATGGAGGACAGTTGTTGCCTGTTGTCTCAACTGGAATGTCATTGTAATCCCAGCGTTGCTTCCAGAATACAGTTCCTGTTCCAGGCATTCATTTGGAGGGAGTGGTGTTAATCATTCATTTTTATCTTATTTGTCACACTAGCAACTTTTTCCACCATGTTTAAATTTTCCAAAACCACTCTTGTCTCCATGGCAGCCAATGCATTTATAGTCCACAATTATAAAATTTTTCCCCTGATCCACTATCATGTTCATTCTTGAGTCACTTCGAGATCCAAAACTGCTATATGCATTCTTACTAGAACTCTTTACTAAAACTTAGAACTCTGTTCTTTACTAGAACTGTCTTTGTCTTAGTATCTTTTAGTAGCTTCTCTATTCCTTAGCTGTGGAGGAATACAGAGCCTTTTCCTGGATGTGCTTCCTCCAGTCTGATTAGCTGAAGAGGTCAGGTCTAGATCAGCAAACTGTAGTCCAGCACTAGTGTATTTTCCACTGCCACATGAGTCATCTGTGCAGAACACTGAGAACTCCAAGGCTTCTGCTGTTGAGAGAGTGTGCCTGCTGCACCACGAGGGTCCTCTCACTGGAGAACCGAGGCTCCTGAATCCAGTTTTTAGAACAGAGTAAGCTTCCAAAAGTAAAAGTAAAATGACTTCTCTTCATACAAGAATAATATGGATAATCGAGAAAAAAATGTCATCTGTTTTAAAATATAGAAATAGACTTTTTAATGAGGTAAAAGGCAAAGAGTACATTTTGTCAGATGAAATTGTATTATCCTAAGCATGTGCAAACATGTTTCCACTAATTGTGATATTTAAATCATGGTGTTTAAATAGGTGATGGTTTTCTCTATACTATCATGGTCTGAGACAAAATTGCTAAGAAATACACACCAGTGACATATTATGTCTACATAAAGATATAACTGATAAATTTAATTTTTTATTTATAAGAATATCATTGTACTCAAAAAATTTTTTATAATCATAAATGCTTATGTGATATAGTTTGGACATTTTCCCAATGCTTTTTAACATTCTCTGAAGTCTTTTTAAAACTACATTTTTTAAATTGTTACTCAGAAAGAATATTTTAAGTGGATTAATATGGCATTCTTTATGTTTTACATAGTAAGAATTTCTTGAGTTGGTAATGCAAGAAGGTTAGATTTAAACAGGTATCAGAAATCTTGGTTTTTGAGGTTAGAAAAAGGCCGAGAGAACTATTTGTCCTTCCTTTGCAGGGACAAGAAACAACTTTTGTCAACTAAATGGAGAACATAGTTCAAAGGATTCCAAAGTAAAATTACTACAGCTTTGAAGTAAATCAACTTCTAAATTAACTTTTATTTGGGTTTTAAATATCATTAAAGTACTATTGGGAACTCTTAAGCAACTATGAATCCATCTCTGAATACTCAAAATATAGATATATCAAAATTTATTAATTCAGCAATTATACTGTAATCTAAGAAGTAGTTAGAAGTAATCTTAGAAATAATTGTATGTGAACACATTTGCATATTAGGGTAAAAAATATGACAGTTACTTGTTACAAAGCCTGTATTACATAGGACAAAATACAGTTTATCAAATATAACAAAATTTATTAATACACTTTTCATTAATCTTACATGACAATGTTCAGTACCACATAATCATAAAAGTGCATAAACATATAAAAGCATAAGTATAGGCATATAAGCATGTATATAATAGCAGAAAATAAATTATTACTTTAAAATGATAGTGCTAGCAAGCAACTTGGAACTCTGGTCACAAAATCTGGAAGAAAATAAGAAATGACATCAAGTCATGGCATCCGAGAAGATTATATGAGGTATATAAGGTTGGCTAAGGGTCTATCAATTTTCTTTATTCTTTCAAAGAACCAACACTTCAATTCATTAATTCTTTGTTTTGTTTTCTTGGTCTCCACTGTTAATTTCTGCTCTGGTTTTATAATTTCCTCCCTTGTATGGGCCTTGGATTTGTTGTGTTCTTCTGTTTTCTAGAATCTTAGAGTGTAACATTAGGTTGTTTATTTGTGCTTGTTCTGTTTCCCGGATTTGAGAATTTACCACTATAAATTTCCTTCTTTGTGTTACTTTCACTGCGTCCCTTAAGTTTTAGTATGTTGTATCTTCATTCTCATTTAGTTGCAGATATTGTTTAATTTTTTCCTTTATTTCATCTGTGAGCCACTGGTTGTTTAGGAGAGTGTTATTTAATCTATATGTGTTAATGGAGTTTTTGAAGTTTCTTTTGCCTTTAATTTCCAATGTCACTGAATTATGCTAAGGTGATTAGCTTGGGAAATTTTTCATTCCTTTGCATTTACTTAAGTATGTTCTGTGGGCTCGTATATGATCTATTTGAGTGAACATCCTATGTGCAGCAAATAAGAATGTGTATTCTGATGATGTTGGTGGAACACTGAAAATATCTGCTAAATCTATTTTTTCACAAGATTGGTTTAGTTCTGGTATTTCTTTTCTGACTTTTGGTCTACTTATCTCCTCATGACAATGAGGTATTAAGGTCTCATGTCACAATTGTGCTATTGCTCATTTGACTTTTCATGCCTATTGATATTTTCTTATATGACTGAATGCCCTTATATTTGATGCAAACATCACACCACAGTGATGTATGCACACTCATGTTTATAGCAGCAGAATTTGTAATAGTTAAATCTTAGAAACAAACCAAATGCCCATCAAATGAGGAATGGACAAAAGAAGTGTGACATTTTATATAATGGAGTATTACTGAGGTACAAAATCAGATAAATTTGAGACATTTGTAGGAAAGTGGATACAACTTGAGATGATACTCATAAGTGAAAGACATTGGACTTACATGTGCAAACATCATATTGTCTCCCTAGTGTAAGAAACTGAAAGAGTAAATTAAAATGTACAACAGATATCATGAAAGGAGAAGAAATTGCTCAGAAGGAAAGAAAAACTGGGATGGAGAAAAAGAGAAAAGAAGGAAGTGAAAAGGAAAAAAAGTACACACACAGATACACATCTATATCAGTATTTGTCTATCTATCTATGTATCTATATACACAAAAATAGTTAAGATAGTTACACTAATAATTGCTATTAGTTAATTAAAAAGATTTGTGCCTAAGTTGTTTGATCAATATTCATGCCTATGTCATATTATATGAGCAACTACTTTGAAGATTAAAAAAAATGCACTAACCATTGTTACTTTCCTACAATCTTGTTTCAAAATTTGTACCATTATTTTTTTCCTTTTGAAGAAGTAACTAAATAAATAAGTATAAGGTGGAATACAAAAGTTGATCACTGCTGTTATAACATTTTATCCTTGAAAATATATAAAATATATAAATATAATCACTATTATGTAGGATAACAACTTCTGAGAGTGCTGACTGATGCATACAATCTCAGCACTCCAGAGACTGAGGCAGGAGGGTTTATGTGAATTTAAGACCATTCTAGGTCACATAATAACTTCCACCATCATGAACTGCATAGTGAGACCCTGTCACAAATATCTCCCCTTCAAAAGCAGATAACAATATCTATAAAAGATAAAATCCCAATTCTAACAAATCATTGTCATAGCCTAAAATGCAAACAAATACAAAGGAAATATTCCTGAGAACTAAGTAAAGGATACACAATTTTCTTTATATATATATATATATATATATATATATATATATATATATCCTTGTATAAATGTGTAGTTACTTGCACAAAACAAAAATGGGCTAGAAAAGTCAAAATTCTTTAAAAATAATTGGCAATGGCAGACATAATTTATGTTCACAACCTACTTCCATGTATAAATCACATAGTTCCACTTAGCTGCAAGCAAGAAGGAAAATGTGATACACATGTGATGTTGCCTCAGCTCTTCAACTATTATACACTAGGGAAAAAGAGCACACAGCTATGGCTCAGCTATGATTTTTGCAGTTGTCCATTCCATTCACTAAATAACATCTCAGCCTGCACTTTGCTTCCAGACACAGCACACTTGTACATTCTTCATAAGGGGAAACATTCTATGTCTCATCCAGAGCCTGCAGTCTTCTCTTGATTTTGGTAATAATCTACCTTTCTTTTTGTCTAGATGTGGTTAGGTGCATGTCAGCGATTTTTCCTCTGTACGGATGAGTCACCATTGCTGCCCATGATGGCATCTTTAGTGTACAGTGGAGACAATATATTCACAGTAACATTTCACCAAAGATGCAACTCTGAAAAAATAACAATAGTTTTATTCCACATCAGATATGAAATCAACAGTGCAGATTTATGAGGCCTTTTCCTTGTAGGGAAGAATTTTGCTTTGAGTACCCTCCTTACACTTGCAGGATGATATTTGTCCACTGTTTCATGTGACACATAGCTCTTTCCTCCCTAAAATTTTTTTAATCTTTGTGAACCACAAAATATCTTAGAGTTGAGTTGTAATATGGCAGTAACTACCCCAATAAGTTCTGTATAATACTCTATTTGGAGTATAGAAGTAATAAATTATTTATTTCCTCAAATGTCTGTATTCTGGGACTCTTCTCAAAATTTTGTTGACAATTCAGACATTTGAGAATTGGGAGTTAAGCCCTATTTGCAGGACTTGGATCCCTGAAGGAGGTGTATAGTTATTGTACTCTCTTCCCTTCTGTTTGTTATTCTACTTCCTGAATGTAATTGGTTGAGCACTTGTCCTCTGTTATGCCTTTCACTATTTCTCTTCCTGACTTGGAGTCACTTAACCACTGACTGAATCCAAAAAACCTTGAGCCAAAATAAATCCCTCAGGCTTTAGTTGAATATGCTAGGTGTTTTCTAGAAGCAAGAGGAATATGACTTGTATAATCAGTGAGCCTAATTAGTGTATCAGTATCTGGAATATGAAGAAACAGAGGAAGAAGAAGAAGAAGAAGAAGAAGAAGAAGAAGAAGAAGAAGAAGAAGAAGAAGAAGAAGAAGAAGAAGAAGAAGGGGAGGAGGAGGAGGAAGAAGAAGAAGAGGAAGAAGAAATTGGCTTATACCTCTAGATTTTATTTTCTTCATTCAAAAATAGAGGTGTTTAACTTATGCTAATATTCTTTGGTTGATCTAACTTCTTTTATTGAATTAAAATTCAAAGAGAAATAAATAAGAGAAAAAATAAAACAATAAATAAGGAAGAGAATAAAAAATATGAGAATATACATACAAAATTGTTCTTCCTCCCTTAAAATATTTGTATTTAATTTATTTTTGAGATTTATACTAATTTTCTTCTGTTGTGCAGAAAATTGATTTTTATAATCAACTGAGTGAAATACCATCAGTTGATGAGTTAGCAAGAACTGCTCCACTTACTCTCACCTTTCAATATGGATTTTTCTTGTATAGGGATTTTATCTGATGTAACAGTGGTTAAACTACAGTATGAACCCATGGGCCCACGGATCACCCAGGGGATGAGTAAAGCATATTCGGGGATGTGTTTGCATTGGGGTGGGCCTTGGTCATGATTTTTGGTCCTTGGCCCCCTTTCTTCTCCCCATTCTTCTTGATTCATGCTGCCAGCCATCATTAACTAAGAAGCACTTCCGCTGTGGAACTTCTGCCTTGGATCCACCCAAAAGCATGGACAGAAATGGTTTGATTCCAGGAGCTAAAATTAAACTCTTGACCTAAATTGTTGGTATCAGGTACTTTGTACCAGCAATGGTAGTTGACTAACACTCAAGAACTCAGATTATCCTATATATTTCCTGTTCTATCTTGAAACAGCATCTTATATCCATATCACACTCCCTTATCCCCTTTTAGCATTTTACACCCTCAAGCCTGGCACGATTCTCATAATCTTCCTATCAAATCTTCATCCTTCTTTTCCTTGGTAGTGGAGGGTGAGTTCTCAATACAACTAGGTTAACAATTAGAAACGGTTCATTTTTTTGTCCTTTTTATTGGCTGGGAGATAGTCCCTTGTGTTTTTACACTGGGTCCACATAAGCATTTCTGTAACAGAGAAACAAATGCACAAAAACATGGTTTTTTCATTCCTACCTTTAGAATTAACTATTTATATGTTTCTGAAAATATTACTTCAGCTATTTGAGTCTTTTATTTTCCCTAAATAAGAAAAATAGTCTTATGCAAAACAAATGTTAAACAGTAGAGATCCTGGCATATGTTAAACTTACAAAAATGCTATTTGAATTTGTATTTGATTCCCAACATTCATTTTCTACTAATTATAGTGAATCATCAAGATTCAATTCACAGGTTCTACATTTGCAAACTCTTTTCATTAGAATTTGTATATAACCTCAAAATCAATTTTTGCCATCTTACCTTGTTGAAAATATGCATAGAGCAATGAAAAGTTTGTTTAGGTCAAACCCCTAATTGGATGAGGTTAACCAAGGCACTGTCTTCTTGTTTCAGCTCTGAAAACATGAACAAATAATTCTGTGGTATGTTTAGTGCCATGTTTTGCATATGTTTGCAGATTTTGTTTTTTATTTTACTACTTAAAATTATCCCTACATGTAGCACTAAAGTGGGATCTAGTGTTCCTGCATAGAAGAAACCTTGTATCTGATGTGTCTTACTAGGAAAGCACATGAGTAAAATCCATTTCCTTTAGTCATGAATTCTGTTGTGTTTCTCTGTGAATTTAATATTTGGACTTTTTTGTTGGAGTCTCTCTGTGTCACCTATACTGACTTAAAACTTGTGATCTTCCTGCCTTAGCCTCTCATGTAGCTGGAATTATGAGCAAGTATCACTACGACTGGCTTGTAAATTCACTTTTAATTATATATATATATATATATATATATATATAGTGTCTTTAAACAGGAACACATGCAAATCCACAGTATATATTGATAGCCTGATGAAAATGTGCTGAGTAACTTAATCTTATATATCCACTGAGTGCAAATTTAGGATTTATTGTGACTTCAAAGAACATGACAATGAGAATCAGTATTTAGTAAGAATGCTATTATGTGTGCACAGTTAAAGCTCTGTATTTGTAACTTCAATTAGAGGTTGCTAGGTTCCATATTAAGTTATATTAATCTAATTTAAAATAGGATGATAGAATACATCTATAAAGCATGAGGTCAAGCAGATCTGTTGGATGATACTGTCACTTGGATGGAAGCAACATATGTTAAGGATAGTAAAACAGCAGCCAGGACATCAAGTCCTAATAGCATCCTAATGAGGCCATGATGAAAGGCCTGTTACTTCAAACATTATATATACATACATGTGTTTATATGTGTGTTTCTGAATGCATACGCACATGTATATGTCATTTAGAGACATAAATTCTAAGACAAAAGTTTCTATTTTGTTTTTCCCAATTTTGAAAATCAGATTTAACTGTACAATTGATTTTAAAGTGCTTTATCTTCGAATACAGCATAGAAATTAGTCTGTCAAACTAAGACAATATCATTTTTGCTACTTTTCTTTTCACCTTAAATCTTTTCTTATATCATTTTGGGGATAGTACAAGTTATAGTACCCTTATGAGGTCACTACTCAATATAACACATACTATACCATAGTTTCTTTTTCAATTTTGGATTCCATGCGTTGAATATATTCCCATACATTTATCCCATCTCTAATTGCCTGACACAGGATACAATGCCATTTTCTTTAACTGTTTTGCATGTATTAGTTCTATCAACATGATTGTATTATAATAATTGTACATGAAAATAAATCACACTCTATTTAGACCCTTTGGTAATGGTAATAAATCTGCAGATGCTGAATAAATAGTAGCTATTGTTTAAACTACTAGAGCTAAGTAACAATTGTGTAAGTTATTAGATATTCAAGTTATGCTAACCCTTTTAAGTTTCCACTTTATGTGCTGTAAGTATCTCTGTCTTTATGTAATGATTAGAACAGTTGTAAAAAAACAAAATCTATAAAAGAACTGGTCTGTCATAATTGAATAATATTTTTATTTATTTATATATTTATATATATTCATTTATTTATTATCAGTGATATAAGGTGAACTCAGGGAATTATGCATGCTTGGTAAGTGCTCTGTCACTGAACAGTTCACCAAATCCATACCACTGACATAAACACAAATGTAGGGTACCTATATAATCTATCTTTACTTTGGTTGACTTTGAAGTATACATGTATATATTATAAAATATTGGTGATAATACTTTGCAAGTATCCAATAACTTTGGAATTAATAAACATGCAACCATTACTCATGCTGACATCAACTAGTTATAATGCAAAATATTTAAAGTTCAATGTATTCAGTGACTAAAATATTAGCAAATCCACATGTTTTCCTCATGTGTTTTTCTACAATGTTTCTGTCAGGTTGCAACATGAGGATTTCTAACTTTATATTCAAGTGGGAGATTTCCATTAAGAAAGTGGATTACAACCTCTACACAGCCTTGCTAAGAAGTTATGAATTTATGGGAAGATAAAAGCATTAAAGACAATTTTCATCAGCTTATAATTTACTTCATTTCAGAACAAATAGTAAAAAAGCAGTGAAATAAGTAAATCCAATTCATAATTATTCCATACATATTTTCTCCATTGAATTAAGAACTTAACTGCATTAACCACATGTGATGAGCTAGATAGTTTTGACTTTTATATGTCACTGTATTCTTTATCTAGACTTTGTCCCCCAGCACTGTTGTAATAAAATCATTTGCTCATGACTACACTTGTTTTGGAATCCAAACTGCGCCTTTCTCTTCCTTGAATTATTGATTTCTCTCAATATATTTGTCATATGTAAGAGACCAGGAGCTAATTTTTATAATTTCGGCAAGTGTTGGCAGTGCAATTGTTCTTAGAAGGAGACAATTTTGTCCTTAGTTAGCTAAACTATTTCACACTTTTTAACATATTTGTTTATTATCAAGCTATATTAACACTCCACATGATGGTGGCATTTGTTATGCTAAATTAAATAATTATTTTATGCTTCTAAAAGGAGTAAATACATTATATATAATAGCAGTACGCTTAATAAATAATGTCTTTATAGCTTCAGAGTTTTTCTTCTAAATTTTATATAAGCTAGCCTGCAAATGTAGGTACTTCATAACTTAGAAGGAATAATTACTTTTATAACATTATGCTATCAAGAGCATGATAATATTTACCATCAAAAGAACTATGTCCAAGTATAAAGTTTGATATTTGCTTTAGTAATGCATTCTTAACTAGCAGATATATTTAAGAAAAATACTCTTAAATAGTTCAGTTAATATTTTACATTGCAGATATAGGAATTATGAAAATATATAAATTAAACTAGGATAATTTAGAAAATGCTTTCATTCTTTTAGATGTTTGTACATTGTATTATAAAAATATGTTGAAAAAGTCATGGTCATCTTAATGATTGCTTAGAATTTCTTTTTATGGTAGATTTTTATTTAATGGACTGGTTACTTCTTGCATGAAAGACAGTGGGGTTTTAAGATACTGGATAGAATCTGAGATATCTAACTCAAGAAAGGTAACTTGAAATTCATATTGACAGAGAAAAAGACAGGAAAAGAGAGAGGAGAGAGAGAGACAGAGAGAGAGGGAGGGAGAGAAAGAGGGAGAAAGAGACAGAGAGAGATACAGAGAGAGAGAGAGAGAGAGAGAGAGAGAGAGAGAGAGAGAGAGAGAGACAGAGACAGAGAGAGAGAGAAAGAGAGAGAGAGGCTGTGTGACTGACTCCTACAGGGAATGGTTGAAAAATAAATAAGAGCTTTATGTTTTCTTTTGTCCATTGAAAGGAATATCAGATAATTTCTTCTGCATTCTGATTGATTAGTGATTAGTTAATTTTTGACAGACTATTTTATCAGACTCGAAATATTTTAAGATTTGTCTTTGCCACTTGCAAATGTATTTTCATCTTCATTGCTCTATACAGCAGAGGAGAGTGTCCCTTGTCTTGCCAAGGATAATCATCCATCTGGATTCCACTGGCTTCTTCTTCTTCTTCATTTGTTTTCAGGTGGGTTTTTTTTTTTTTTTTGTACCAGGAATCAAACTCAGGATCTTGCACTTATTAGGCAGGTCCTGCACTGCTCAGCTGTAACCCGGCCCCTACCTCCTGTCCTATTTTCAAAAGAACTTGATTCTCTGTATATTGTGCTTCATCCTAGTTCTTCAGTGCCTCCCTTCATAATGATTGGTATTTCCCTCAATACACATACAATAACAAAACCACTAATCAAACAAGCAAGAAAACAAATTAAATTGCTTTTAACTCCGTCATCATTCTAAATCTTTATTTTCTCACTCATTTGTCCCTTAAAATGCATGAAACTGTATTTATCAAATATTCATAAAAAATACAAATCTCCCCTGATTAACGGAAACAATATTTTAGATATCTAACTACACAGAGTTAATTTTATATACATATTCATATGCATATGTATATATATTGATCTTATTGTCATGAATCATCCTTTATAGGTAAGCCTCACAATAAAATCTTGTTTGCTTATTTTAACTAATCAAATACCTCATATGTTTTTTTGTTTCCATTGCCACTATAGTTTATTGACATCAAATTATTCGCTTCTTTAATAAAATTTAAAGCATAGATAAATACTGAAATAATAGCATCAAAAAATAAATAGCTTAGAAAGAGAAAAAGGAGAATTTCAATATCTAATGAGACTGAATGTAGAAATATGTAGCAGTATAATTCTCCCACCAGATATTAGTAGCTACATTTTCTGGGAAAGAACTCCAATGAATATGCAGTCATTTCTCCTATAATATAGCATGTACAGTTTTTAAAAAAATCACTGCACTACCTAAAATCAAACAAGGATTTAAGGACATTTGAAATTAATGACTGCCTTACTTTGGATATTTGATGTTCACAAAGGCCTGTCTGTTGGAAGCATTGTTAGTATTGGTATTGGTATTGGTATTGGTATTGGTGTTGGTGTTGGTGTTGGTGTTGGTGTTGGTATTGGTATTGGTGTTGGTGTTCGTGTTGGTATTGGTATTGGTGTTGGTGTTGGTATTGGTATTGGTGTTGTTGTTGGTGTTGGTATTGGTATTGGTGTTGGTGTTGGTGCTGTTATTGGTATTGGTGCTGGTGTTGATATTGGTATTGGTATTGCTATTGCTATTGGTATTGGCATTGGTATTGGTAAGTGTGGATTTTATTGGTAGGTAGTGGAAATGTTAATAGTTGTGCACCAGTGGAATGTGTTTGGGTCACTAGATATAAAGGCACTAAGGAATTTTGGTCTCTTTTTCTTTCTCTTTTCCTTCATGGCCATGAGATGGTTTATCTTTTTCTGCCCTATACTGCCTAACATCACGTGCAGCTCTGGTTACAAACCCAAAATCTAAGTGGACAAGGAATCATAGACTGGACCCCCTAAAATCATGTGCAAAACAAGCACTTCTGCCTCATAACCCGATTACATCTGGTGCTCTGTTGCAGTAATGCAAACATTACTATCATAAGATCAAAATTCTCTAAAGCTTCATCAATGATATATTAAAAATGAAATATAAACACAATAGTATAGGGTCATACATGTCAAAATAAAAATAACGCAATACATGTTACAAATAAAACTATCACCTTGTCTCAGAAAAGACCTTCTTGTGGACTAATTAGTGGTCAGTTTGAGTGGGAAGACCCACCTGAGGAGTGTGTCATAAAAGGGGAACAAAAGTGGAAGATTTCATGCAGTTGATTTTCCAGAGGAAGTTGTTTTTCAGTGGTTTTTCTTCAAAGGAGCTGTGGCTGCTTTCATCCTTCAGGAGAGTTTCAGTCCTCATCTTCATCTTGGATGACCTCCCTGGCTTGGTGTGCAGTTCTCTGAGTGTGCAAGCACAGATCCTCCACCCCACTGGTGCAGATTTTTCAGCTCTCTCCTTTGGCCCTTGAGACTGTCCAGAACAGATCCTTGATACAGATTTGCATCGGGTATTGCTGTGGACTCCAAGTCTTTGAGAGGATCCCTCGGGTCTCTAGTGTGCAGACAGCCATCTTCACTCTTCAATATCTGACTCTAAAGAACTAACTGACTAGTTCAGGACTGAAGCGATTGTTTGTTTGTTTGTTGTTTGTTTGCTTTTTCTTCAATGCTACTACACCCTGAACCTTGTGCCTGCCAGGTAACCTACATCCCCAGACAAAAATCTAAAATTTGGAGAAGGGAGTATTCATATAATTATACTTTCAATTTATTGTGAAATAAATCAAAATAAAAGGAAGGTCATTTGCAATAGAATGCAAGTGTATATATCAGACATCACCTCTGATATATAATAATCTGCTTCCTGGAGAATATTACTGAATTTGGGTGGGTTCTTACTGGAATTGGTTCTCACATTGTTTTAGAATTTATGACTACTTTAAGAATGTAAGAATATTGGTATCAGCATGTAAAGAAACACGAATTTCTTCTAACAGTTAAACTTTTTCCAATAGCCACACTGTCCAAGCAGTCATAATTAAATGAATGGGAAATTTAACCTGAATGCTAAAGTTGAGTTTATTTTGCACCTTTTGAAAAATAAAACTATATTTACTGGTGCCCAAGAATTCTTTCTGATATTTGCATAAAAATATGAGATATATGCCCAATATTTGATGTTCCTCAACCACATTAGTCTAGCAATTATCTAATTTTCTGCTAACCAGCATGTGCGTACACACACATACACACACACACACACACACACTAACACACACATAGCTTGATATTCATAAATCATGTTAACTAATTTGTAACTCTGAAACTTAAAACATTAACACATCATTAGAAAATATTAATTGAATTAACAAACCAGGAAATATGATATTGGAGCCGATAGTTACATGCTTTAGCCAAGTATCAGATAGCATTTTAAGTTTATGATGTTAAAAGACAGTTTTCCATTTCTGTCTAAGATATAAAGGTAGAGAAATGCTAATTTGCTTATTAGAAAACATTAGCAAAGAATTTATTCAAAGACAATTTGCTACACAAAACCTGCCATACCTGAAAGTGTGTTCACTTAGAGCCTCCCTGAGCATTAACAAATGTGGGTGTAGAATATTGACAGAATACTTGAGTGAATGTAATAAGAACTATACACAGATATGTTAGTATGCAAAACAAGTAGCTGTTTTCATACAGTTATGCTGTTATTCAATTATTTCATTGAGGGATGATATATACACATATATATTTGTGCATATACATATATACATATTTATTTACATACATACATATGTGTATGCATACATACATATACACAAATACATATACATATATACACAGGCATAGATGTATATACATATGTAGATTATATCTATATATATATCTATATACATATATATATATATAGATATATATATTTCACATTTAGAGCACTTTCAAGAAATGGAAGCTAGCATTTAGCATTCATGGTTCTGCCCTTTGACATTTGAGACCAAAAAAACACTAAGTGCTCCTTCAGGGAACTGACTGACCTTCCTGTCCGTTCTCCTAACCTTACAGTGATACTTACTTCTCCATGAGATTAGAGCTTGGACAGTACACTCTAGAGAATAAACTCAGAAATGCCCAACCATGTCATGACTCACACAAATGGAGTTTTGAAAATAGGTTTCAATAAATACAGTGTATTACTTAAAAAAAACTCAACACTTTCCTTACCATCCCCATCATAAAGAACCAAACTATCGTGAAAAGAACGTTTATGATGAAAGTTTTGTACATCTTGAGCTATTGTGGAAAAAGAGTAACATTAGCAGCAATAAAGTCTTTTTGATTCCTTAAAACTTATCTCTGAAGGCTTTGCCATCTTCAGGTAGAAGTTTCTTTCATCTTGTCAAAAATGTGTAAATCTTTTTGTTTTACACAAAACAGCTAAAATTGGATAATTAAGTGTTTATACTTTGCTTGTTTGTTTTAGGAGGATGCATAGAGTCATTATAACCTACTAAAGATAATGTGTAGCATACTGAAGCCTGTCTTCTTATTTGTCTCATAAATAAAAATCAGTTCCTAGCTGCTTATCTCTAAAAGTTTACATAAAATTTATTTGGAATTGCACCTTGTAATATAATAGTGACATAAATTACTCTTCTTCATGGGAATGAGCCTGAAAGTAAATCAGTAACAAGTCCTTAGCAAACATGTCTGTGTTTGTTGATTCTGTCTTTGATGATGTTTGATGTGGGAAGAAGTTGGTAAGAGAAGTCCCATTTACAAATAGTAGCCAAAAATTACTATGAGAGATTTGACCCTGACTGGAAATCAAATTTGGGAAGATGGCTAAGGTACAAATGCATGACTTTGATGAATATCCTTGAGGAAAGATGCACTGGCATAAAATTATTTTTAAAGGATTTAGCCACTCCTAAAGATGGAGTGGCTAGATCTCAATAGATATTACAGGTTTGTGAGACAGTGATTCTTTTTTTATTATTATTATTATTATTTTAACACCAAGTATATTTATTAGAAAAGAAGAAAGTTATGGAATATCCTTATATCTTTCCTTAAGAAATTAAAAACAAAAGAATAAAACCAAAAATGAATAGAAGAAAATAATAAAGATCCAAAAACACAATCCCTTATGAAAATGCCGATATGATTTTTCATAAATATTAACATTTTGATTCTTACATTTCTGTAGAAATACAAAAACACAAAATAGTCTAAATAACTTTGATAAAGGAACAAAATTAGATCTCCAACCCTCTGCAATCCCACAACTTTTCACAAAGTTACACCAATCACAACAAAACAGCATTGATATCAAGATAGACAAACCACCAAAGTACCAATATGAAGTCCACATAACAGGCAATTGATTTCTGGCAAAGATGCAAAGGCAATTAAATGGAGAAAGGACTATACCTTCCATAAATATATAACTGGGTATATTTGCAAACCTTATAGCACATCAAAATTTTCTTAAGACATCCAAAAGTCAATTCAAAATGATAGTGATTCTATTTGATGTTAAAAAACAACAACAACAACAGAAATCTTTGATCAGTTTAGCACAGGGTTTCTCCTTACTTAGGGAACTGATAGGACTTATTTAAGTAATTTCTCTCTTATGGCAGGAAAATACTGAGTGTGAATTTCCACCACAGCCATGAAGTTTTGGATATATATATATATATAATATAATATATATATATATATATTATATATATATATATAATATATATATATATTTGTGATTCCTGCATGGGCAGTGTGTGATCTGCTTTTAATTTTGCACAATTTTTCATGATCTGTTCAAATATTCCTTTTCTAAAATTCTAAAATTCTCTTTTCTAAAATTTCCAAAATTCCATTCTGCTGTTTGTATGGTCCACATAGTTCTATCTTTTGATATTATCCAACATTTTTTTATGTTCTTTTTTATTTTGGCTTATTGTATTTTTCATTTTCATGGGAAAGTTTCTATTCATTTTATTCGAGTTCTGTGTTTTCGCCTTAGTTTTGTTACTTACAGAACTTGAAGGGATCCTTAGTTTCTCAATGTTTCTGACTTTTTTATTTCTAGATTTCCTGTTTTTTCAAACTTTTGGTTATATCTGCATGCATTAATTGTGTATTTTGGCACGTGATTTACTTTTTATATGATAACCATTAGCATATCAATCATAGTAATTTTTAATTCTCAGACTGATACCACCAATGTCTGTATCGTATTTGAGTATCTTTTAGGGCTCAGGATGTCTTTTTATACTGATCTTTCTTGTATTTTGCCAGGTCTTTGTTTTCATTTGCTTGTTTATTTGTTTTGGGTTTTTTGATAGCTAGTTCTGCTTTACAGATGGACTGAAGCAAACGTGAGAATTCAGGGTATCCTTGCTAGCAGATGACTGTAGGTTTAGATGACAGGAGTTCCAAATGTTCTGGAGTTACTGTTTTCACGAGTCTAATTGGTTTTGCCACTGAGAACTCCTCTTGTTTCTTTTTCAACTGCAATGTGTTTTCTTTATACTAGAGTTTCCTGAGTATAGGGTCTAGAAAGGTATGTGTTTTTTAATCTCCTGATTCTCAGTGTTCTCTTCTGGTCTGTAAGGGAAAGGGTGGTGACTGAAAATTGAGCTCAGGACCTAGGCACTGAGCCACATCCCAAGACATTTTTATTTTTCATAAATCACTATGTTGCCCAGACTGGGCTTAATCTTGTGATCCTATTATCTCAGCCTCCCTAGCAGCTGGAATTATAAGCATGTGTCCTGATGTCTGGAAAATATCATTCTTAGAGATCTGTCTTACAGCTGTTTCTGGTCACTAGTGTTTTTCCAAGGATATGGTTTTTTCCTCTTTGATCTTTGGCACTCTCTTTGGCTGTAAATTTGCCAGTGCTTATCCTCACCATTCTGGAGAGGCCTGAAATTGAGAATTCCCTTACCCAAGATGAGAAAGGGTTACAAAATTTTATTAGTGTGAAATCTTTTTCCCAGAAAGTAGGTTTAAGGTTGTAGGTTTGCTTCACAATGATTATCTCCCCTTCCACTGCCTTAAGGATCTTGAACACTCTGTGTGAGAACCAGAGTGTAGACCTGCAGTAAACAAGGCAAGAATGAGGAATTTCTTTTCCACACTGAGTAATTACCCATGTTGAGTCTCCATCAATACATCAGAATTGCGGTTTAAGTGTTTCTCCAGTTTATGCCCCTGGCAGCTTTTTGCCTGATAAGTAGATCTTGACTTACTGTGCATGTAGATTTGAAAATAGTGGTTCATACTAGAGCCTCAGGACATTGATGGATGCAAAAGAAAACTTTATTTTTCAGTTGGCCCGGGTTTTTTCTTCGTGGAAAAGTTATAATGAAATATGCAAGACCTTTGTATACAAAACCCAAATTTCGGAATCTCAACTCCCACAATTTATTGCTTAACTGCTATGGCTAAAGTGATATTTTATTCTCCACTTAAATGTGATATTTAAGTTCCAAATTGAGGAAATCTTCAGCTCAAAATGTCATGGATAATTTTCATCTCTTTAAATAACAATCCAAGGAACTGTAGAATTTTTTCTTTTGAAAAATACTAGTAAATCCATGAGAATTCACAGTTGCATAAATCTTAGTTTGAACTTATAACAACTCAATGGATTTTGTTTCTGTTAGTTTCCTTTTTTAAATCAGTTAATGATAAGATGAATACATATTTTTTTTTACTCCTATTGTACAAGATCATGAGGAAGGGAGTATTTTTATTATAATAATTATTTTCTTGATTATTAGGGACTAATTTTAACTGCCAAGAACAAGTAATAAGGACCTTCAGATATTTAAAGAAATATGTGTGAAGTTTATTTTATAAATTTAAAAACAGAGATATGGTACGATTTAGTTCCCAAAGGAAATCATTGCTTCAATTGGCAATGGAATGAATGTTCCTGTGTGTTTTGACTTCCCCATGTAGCTTAGCATGAAATTTTAATAGATTTCATAAGTAGAAATGAGATAATATTCCAGTGTCCAGTAGTTTTCAAATCTGTGGCTTGAATAACAAGGGTTAATCTTTTCCAGGCTACATTTTAATTAACATTTTACTTATAACTCTGCCTGTGAACCTCATTCAGAGGTATAGGCTACCAGTGTCACCTCATTCAGTGTGCTGCATGATAGCAAAAGTGGAAAGTGGTAACCTAGGTACTGAATTTAAAATTTATATCTAGCAGAGATATACATTTTCCCTGATAGCATTTCTTTTACCTGAAGGAGAAAAGCTTCAAAGAATATTGCATATCTTGTAATGTTTATGCAATATATGCTAAATAGATCAGCATAAGTTTCAGCAAAATGTCTGACTAAAATGCATCACTTCAATTTTTTTTCTCCGACTTAATATTTTTATAAAGTAAAGGATCTGCAAAGTTTGTCTCCACAAATGTGACTGAATATCTATGGGAAAAGTAAAACTAAGTAAGAAACTAACAATCACTTTCAACCTCTCTTTCCACACACGATGACAGGTAATTTATTACAAGATGTCCTTAAATCACTGCAGCTACTATGAAGCATGACTGTTACCATCAGTTTATGGCTTTTAAGTGACCTGCCAAAATTTACACAGTATTTAAGGGCACAAACATAAAGGTACAGCAGAATCATTTTTTTAAATGGCCCTATTAACAGTGCTGAAATGTTTTTGTGTATATTTGTGAAATAAGTTATATATTCTTCACAATTCCTTTTTTTTCCACTTATCATGGAATTGTTGAAGACCTGATAAAATAAAAACATTATTTTTCAACACTCAGGTAGTGTCTTTGATTATTAAAGTGTATTCAATCCATATTCTTCACTGATAAGCTGGAAAACACCTTAAAAAATTTAAAACTTGATTTTTCACAACAAACAAATCCCATGATAGCTTCAAATATATGTAAGTGACTGCTCTAAATCAGGCAAAGGAATACCTAGTGTATTAACTTATTTTAAAAACTTATTTGTATATTGAATAATTAAATTATATGTGGATATAATACATAAATATAAATGTAGATTTGTCAACATTATAAACTTTTTCTCACCCACTCAATTTCAAATATTTTTATAATTTAATGAATTCATGGGCCATTAATAAATTACTTTTGATATTATGTGTAGTTGAATGTATAGTGAATTTTAACAGTGTAAATCCTGGGGAAGAAAATCTTTCAACAAATGATCATTGAAACGAGTGGTATGTTTTGTATTATATCACTTAAGAAATACATCTCAACTTGTAATTTCATATTTGATGATAACTAGAAAAAATCATGCTTAGACAAATAATTTGTTATGCAACAATTTTAATGAATGTTAAGTCGAGCAACTCAAGGCTTCTACTCAGTATTTGTATATAAATAAAATAAAATGAAATTACAGGTGATACTAAATATGAATAAAGATGCATTCTTTTCATTAAAAAAGATAAGACACTAATTTAAATCTAAATTTTAAGTCAGTGTGGTCATAGTTTTAGCTTACTGGAGCATACATTTAGAAAGAATAAATACTAACCAACTTGTCTCGTTTACTTTTAAAGTTAAATTGAGAATATGCTAAATAAATACATGAGAAAAAAATTAAACAGTATAGGTTTAGCATTTAACTTAGTAATAGTATTGAAGCTGATACAAGAATGTGATACAGTATGTCAATCCGACCTAAACTTATTACTTTTAATTATACATTATTTTGTAACAGAAGCTATATTTTACAGGAGTACAAAGTGTTGTATAACGGACAACAGTAGCAATCAACATTTAGAAAGAACAGATGGTATCTAAGGAGTAAGCAGTGTTAAATTTTGGGGAAAAAGCAGAATTACTTTGAAAATTCTTTGGAATGTTGAAATGATGTGGCATTTTCTCATTTTGAAATGTCCAGGTTTAGACATGTTGATACTTAAGGAAATGTAAAATAATTATAAATGTACATGTGGCTATGAAAAATACTTCTACAAGTATTTTTAGTATTGTTATTTTAATCAACATTTTCTGCCTCTCATTCCTGACACCCACTACTCTAGTTTTCATTTTAACAATTTTTTAAATTATATATGGATACTCATTATATAACTCATTGGGATTGTTGTTGTGTGGTTTTTTTTTTTAAATCTCATCAAAATTCCCTGAACATTGTAATAAGTTAAGTATATGAATAATTGCTTTTTTTAATATAAGGAATTGTAATCCAGATTATGGACAACTACATTTTTAATTGTTTATTAATTATAGGATATCTGAAAGGTTTCTAGTTTCTTTTAGGAGTGTAAAAACCCATTTATGTGCAAATCAATATTTCTGTAAAAATTTTTTGTGTAAATATACATTTTATTTCCCTTAGTTACCACCCATGAATACAATAACTGTGTGCTATCTAAATTTCATGGTAAGTTTTAGAAAAAATTTCCATAAAGTTGTATTTTACAGATTTTTTTGATTATTTGTAATATAATTTACATGACTCTCTCTCAAGAGTGATATACTTTTCAATAGGAATCAATATCATTTCTATTTTTGCTTCCCTTACTATACTGAAGAACATTTCTAGTGTATTATTGTGTGAGAAAACAATGAAATGTAATGTTCTTGTTTTGTTTCTGATAATAATGGACAAAATGTCCATGTTAAAAGATGAAGAAAATGTAATTTTTGTGGTTAACTGCTTAAAAGTTAATCAATTTAGTGAGACCTGGTGGCTCACATCTGGTGGCTCCCATCATGTAGAAATCTGAGGCAGGAGGGTTCTGAGCTTGAGGCCATCCTGAACTACCTAGTAAAAAAATTGGGCCATGTTTTATCTCTCCCACCCTGTGTTTTGATTTCCCAGAATTTTCATAATATAGACATTGTATTTCTCTTGCTATTTTTCCGCATCTATTTAAACTAATTATTTTATACTCTTGTTCTCCTTAAGAGGTAAACTATATCAGTTAACATGTGGTAAATCAACCATGTGTTCTTGAGGTAGTTCTAAATTGACTATGGTTTATTATTACTTTAAATATCATTGATTTATATTTGCTAATATCATGCTAAAGATTTCGATGTGTATCCTGTGAACAAAGTGTTTATTTGATTCAATAAGAGAGGAAAAAAAAAGAACCGGTCACTCAGGGAAGAGAAAAAGAAAACAAACAAAAAATTTGCTCAGAATAACTGTTCCTGAAATGATGGCATCTGATGTGTTTGGTGTTTTATAGATTTTTTAAAAAATGTAAAGAATGAAAAAAAGATTAAGAAAGTTATTGCAAGACAGTTATTACCATTATATTAGTTAAGGAGAATTACAATGGACCACAGGACATTAACTGGTCACTAGCTAATTTCATTTTATATTTGAAGCAAGAACTCTGATAAACAAGAAAAGTATTTTACTCACGATTTGTGTTATCTTTATGGTTTTGGGAATTCTACAAAATCTGGCTATCCTAGGTCACAGTGACCAAAGTGACTACCATCTCATACCTCGGGTTTCTTGAGGGTAAAGAATTTGGTCACCTTATTTGTGTGACATTTTAAATCCTTTCAAATGCCTTTCCTTTTAGTCAAAATTTTTCTCTGGCAATCATTTATAGTTAACTAATGGTTCTCAAAAATTAAGAACTGAAAGTTCTGGGTACAAGGCTAAGGCTGAATCATTGACAGAGAGATGGCAGCTCATGGGTGAATCAGGGTTTAGTCACACAAGTCTGGTAAATTTCTGAATTATGGAAAATCACTGGGCAATGATCATTTTAGCTTTCCCTATATTTCTGAAATAAGCAAAGATAATTAGCAAAGGAATAATTTGAAATACTGATCTAAGATGTCTCTAATTACAAAGATAGACAACAAAATGTAATATTTGAACCTATAAGCTTAAGGTGTATTTGGTAAGACATTTGATAAAGGGTACAGAGTGAAAAGTCAGGCATTTGTGCACAAAAATTAGGGGCTAATTTGAATGAATATGTCCTGTGAGGTCTTTAAAGATGAAGGGAAGAAAGTTCTTTATTTTCATTAAATTGAAATTCTTGTTAGATTTTATCTTGGAAATCTGAGTCAATGAGTTTAGCTGCAAAGATCACAGGAACCAGTATTGGTGCTTTGTATTTCAAAGCTGGGAAAGTGATGACACAACAGTAAGATTCTAAGACTATGAGGTATATCTTCTTCTAGGAGTTATATACAATTTTAGAAGCTAGTATTACTAAAAGATTTAGTAAACTTATTCTAATATATGTTTTTTGGAATTTCATGGGATGCCAGAAAATCCCACATTTTTTTGAGCAAAAGATTTAATTTTAGAATCTGATTTTGGAAAATTTGTCAACAATATCAATAAATGTAAGACATTTGCTTTGGTGCAATCTTGGTCATCTATTTATGTTGTAGTTAGGTTCTGCAAGGAAAATAATATGATACAGGACACAGAATTTATAGAATTATTTTATAATAGTCACCCACAAAGTCAAATACAACAAAAGTACAGGAAATCTGTCCACACACTAAAGACACAAAGAATTCAGCTACAGGCCTGGATCTCATGGTAATGCCCCCAACAAGTCCACCTGGATGTCTAGAGCCCATGACAATGTCTCATGCAAGTCTGTTTCATGGGTCTGTGTTAGAAAGGACCAGAAGTCAGCAGCAGAAGCTAGAAAGTCCCTTCCAGTGGGATGAAGGATCTGAGGAATCATCACAGAAGCCAAAAAACCACACTCAAAATAAGGACCAGAGCTCCCATGAAAAGTACCACAGTCAACCTAGTGACAGCAAGGTCCTAAGCTCCTCGAATGAGCACAGCAAAGTTTGTATCGGAAGCCACCACGACAAGCTTCTCCAGAAGACTGAACAGCACACCATCTTCCCCTCTGGAGCCTGGAAGCCATGCTTAAAGGGTCAAAGCTCCCCCACAGTGAACTGCAGCCATTCTCCATGACAACAAAGTCCCAAGCTCCTCTGATGATGAAAACAGCCAAGTTCACATCAGGAAAACGCTCAATGAGCTCCTGCAGGAGAACCAATGGCAACAGGGGAACCAACAACACCGCATCTTCCTCTCCTTTTTATGTTGTTGGCAACAATCCTCTGGTGAGCCATCCACATTCAGAACCATGCTGATTCAGTCCAAATGGATGTTACAAGTTGACCAGCAGTTTTCAATCCATCACAAATTACATAAGGAGACAAAAAATGTAAAAGGGTATACAAAAGGTTATGCAGTTCAACAGCTCTTCACCTTTGTCAAGACTGAGAAGACTCATTTTTCTTGAAGAATCTGGGAAATTACCTTGTAAAATAGAATCTTTGTTACGCACGCAAGCTGTGTTAAAGGTAAAAAAAAAAAAGTATTGTGTCCTATTCTAACTAAATGTAGGCATTTTAACAGAGGGAAGTATATTTTAATTTTCTTTAGTGCAATTTGTTGTAAAAGCTTATTCCATAAATGATTTTTTTAATTTAGCCAACACAATCACAAAATTGTGTCTTGGTTACTTTTCTTTCCTTGCTGGGACAAAATACATGACACTCAAAATGAAGGAAGGGAAGATTTATTTAGCTTACGGATTTCGGAAGTTTCAGTTCATAATCAGCTGTTTCCAAGGCAGGGTGGCATGGCACTGGGGCAACACTGCAAGGCAGCAGCCAGAGCAAAAGAGAGAGGAAGAGCAACCCTCTTTTTCCTCCCTTATATTGTATATCGGCCACCGCTCCAGCTCCTCCACATCTCACCCCCACCTCGAAGCAAGTGTAGCACTCACAAAGTCTCCTTGCCCTCCTCTTGCACAGGCTGAGAATATTTACAAAGTAAGGACCCTGGCTCCCTGTTCAGTCTCTCAGTTAAATGTCTAAACTGCTCAAGTTGACACAATGTATAACAGTTGCTTTCATAAAAGTCATGTTTTAAAACTTTTAACATTTACTCCTACCTTCTACATCATGATTAAATCTTTGGTTTTGTTCTATTTTTTTAACCATATTATTTGATCCTCATTTATCTCTCAAAGCAAAAATAAGAATTACTCTTTTTAAATCCTGATAATAATCTTGTTTTCTTATTTTTACATATATAGAAATGTTTCCTTCCTATGTTCAATTTAATTCATACATTAATCTTTATGACTTATGAATAATTTTGTTGATTAAAAATAATTTAAAATTCTTAAATTCACTTGTACATAACACAATCCTTGAATATGGGAATGTTACCATGTGATGGCTGTTGTTTTGTTCAAGCAATGAAATCCAAAGGTTATACCCAAAGGTAAAAGAAAAAGAAGCCACATTCATTGAAGAAAACAGGGGAAGTATACATAGGTTCCTGGCAGCTCAAACATAAATGTGGTACAAATAGGGAAAGAGGTTGCAGGACACTGGGGAGAATAGGAAAAAAAATGTAAGTCAGGCTTTTGAATTTAAAAGTTCCATGCCCTGCCTATAGCATCTCTCATGGGATCTTTCTGAATTTGTTTGACCAAAATGATTGGCAGGGTGCTGAGACATCTCCAAATGCACAAGACTGCATAATTCTCTCTGTTACAATTATATGCATGATATGCATTCCCTATGCGTAGATCTTTAGTAAATTTCCTGCAGGGGAAAAAAATGTTACTATAGGCCATGCTGCTGTATCTAATCTACAGGTACACTGACTTGGAACTTTAAAAATGTTCTGGGTCTTTATTATTCTTATTTCTTCAGACAGTGGACTAAGGGTTGGCTCTGGGGTGTTGCCGTCAGGTGAACAGACCAGCAATGGTCTTGCAGCTCTTACTATCCTACTTGCATGAGGATCATACCCAAATATATGAAGCCTCTTTCTAAGTTAAATTGAACAAAATGTTAAAGTAGATGTACATGAAATTGTTTAAGAGTTTACGAGTTTTACATTTTCTAAGTCTTAAAATTTTTCATAAGTCCCAAAGATTCCGAAATCATTTGGGTTTATTTTATTTGATTCATGAATGCTGATGCTCTAAGCCCACTTGGTAACTGGCGGACAATATAAAAAGCTCATTTGTGAATAAACACATACAAATACACACAATATACAATGCAGAAAAGTAAGTATATATATATATATATATATATATATATATATATATATATATATACATAAGCATAGATATAGAAATGAAATCTTCAGAATTCATTTAGGTGTTGAGGGCCTTCATTTGCTTGCTTTCAAGTAGTTTTCTCCAATATTTCAGCTTTTCTTTTCTTAGGTTATCATATTTTTGTTGTTGCTCAATTTGTTTTAAGACAGGTCTAGGAGCTGAAGGTTCTCCTGCCTCAGTCTCCTGAATGTTGAGATTATAGTCATGCACTGCATTTGCCTGATTGTAGTCATTCTAGAAAGAGATGTCACAAGATCATTAGCAGCCTTAACTATTTGAATGGTTTTAGTACTCAGAGGAAGAAGATAATTTAATATAGTGCAAGTGAGTTATACAGAGAGTATAACTGCATAATAGGGATTTAGAGGCTGCTTTCGTTAAAAGCACTGACTCTTCACTTTGATAGGTTTTTCAGCACAGTGAAAGAGAAAAATATGAGGTATAAATAGCCTTTATTCCAAGGATGTGGAGAGGAGTCTAACCATAGATGGTCTAGCCACCTCTGACTGGAACGTGGGGTATGGGATATATATATATATGGGTGTCTAACCATAGATGGTCTAGCCACCTCTGACTGGAACGTGGGGTATGGGATATATATATATATATATGGGTGGCATTTAGGGTGGGCATTGATGACGCACAAGGGGCTGATTGGGACATTTTTTGCACCACTGGGAAAGGAAAAAGGAAGTTGTCAGGGGAAGGAGGAAGTGGCCTCAAGGTAAAACATCCTTGATCCCGCCTCCTACCGCCATAATGTTGTGTAATTTATTCCAGGGCAAAATCCTTTCACACTTGAACCCTACCAGCAAATAAAAAGAGAACCAAAGTTTGGCACCTCTGCTTTCATTTTGTATATATCTGTCCCCTTTGTTGCCTTTGACTTCACTTCAGGTTACTTTTCTATTCTCAATGTAGATATATTAATTTAGTAAATACTCATTTAATGAACATTCATTTTAAGAAACAAAGCCATTTTCAAGACAGGTAAGTCACAATCAACAGATTTTCAACTACCAGATTTTACAATGTCCTCTTTCAGAACAGAAAACTGATACTTTGAAATTTATTCAACTTGTGATCTCATTCTTTGGACATTTTCAGGCCTTGCCCATGCTACAGGATACCTATTTGTGTGTGTGTGTGTGTGTGTGTGTGTGTGTGTGTGTGTGTGTGTTTCTTCATGCAGCGGTTATATTTGCAGAAAAGGAGTTGTGCAATTCTCCTGTTTAAGAAAAGTTGTGTGTCTCAGTGTCCAGGCTGGAGCGTTCTCAGAAGTCAGGATCTTCCAGATGTGTGGCAGTTCACTTTTTCCTCTCACCGAGTTGAATCCCTGAGATGAAGTGTACTCAGTCCCTCTCTACGTGGCACAGGTGTTCTGCCTAGAGCTGCCGCAGTCAGGGATTTTAACAGACTTCCTGCTCCTCCTCCAGGAGCAATGATGCCAACCTTGGATCAGTGCAGTGTCTTATATGACTGCATTTTCTGTCTGCAAAGGACAGTTAACCACAGCCTTGCTGTTTTCAAGGGAAAAAAACAATAAAAACAATGATACAAAATTTCAAAACAAGGTCACAGCAATAGTTAATACATTTCGTATTGTTATTTTCAAACTAGTTGCTCAGATTAAAATATGTAGGCATGAAAAATTGATCAAGCAATATAAACACATACTTTTTTCAATGAACTGATATCATTTCATAGTATGACTATCTTATATATATATATATAAGATATATATATATATATACTACCATGTATATATGTTCATATATATATATTCATATATGTGCATATGTTTTTCATTTTTCATTTTCCTTTCCTTTTTTCCTCTTTTCCATCCCAGTTTCTCTTTCCTTTTAAAAAGTTTCTTCCCATTTCATAATATAACTCTTTCAGCTTTTTACATTAGGAATATATTGTGATGTTTGAAAATTCAAGACTGATTTATTTCACTTACCAGCATCATCTCAAGTTGCAACCTTTTACCTGTAAAAATCACAAGTTTATCCTTTATAGCTGTGTAGACCTCCATTGTATAAAAATCCCACTTTTCATACTCATGCCTTGGTTGATAGACATTTGAATGGTTTCCAAAATTACTTATTACAAACTGTGCTGCTATGAAAAGTGGGTGCACATATATCACTGTGATATAATGTTCTTAAGTTTTCTGGAAAATATCCAGAAGGGGAATAGCCAGATCGAATGGGACCTCAAACTAGTCTATTGAGGTATCTCCATACTGATTTCACATTGGTTGCACCAGTCCACACTCCCACTAACAGGGGAGAATTATTCCTTAATCTGTATAACCCCTCAGCATTTGTTTTTGGTTGATATCTTGCTTTGGTTTCGAGGATTGAACTCATGACCTTGCACTTGCCAGGCAAGTGCTTGTGCCCTGACCTAAATCCCTGGCCCAGTTGATATCTTAATAGCCATCTTTCTGGGATGAGACACAATCTCAATACTGTTTTAATTTGTATCTCTCAAGTGACCAATGATGTTGAACATTTTTTCATAGATTTATTGCCATTTGTGTTTCTTCGTGTGAGAAAGGTATATTAATCTCAGATGCCCATCTTTGGATAGGGACTCGGAATTTGAGGGGTCTTTTTTTTTCAATTCTTTATAGGTTCTAGATATAAGTTCTTGTTTGAGGGACAACAGACTAAATTTTTTTCCCACTCTCTGGGTTGTGTTTTCATCCCATAGTTGATTTCTTTTGATGTACAAAAGCTTTTTAATAAATTGAGATCCCAGTGGTTGATTCATTGAAGTACTTCCTGTGCAGTAAGGGTTCATGAACTCTGCCTATAACTACATCTTCAATATTTATATCTACTTTCTCTTCAAGTAGAATGAATGTTTCTGATGTAGTATTTAGATCTTTGATCCATTTTCACTGTAGTTTGGTTCATAGTGATAGACATGAGTCTAGTTTTAGCCTTTCATTGCACTACGGTCAGATAATATGCATGTGATAACTTCAATTCCTTTGCATTTATTGAAGAATGTTCTCTCAGCTAGCACATGGCCTATTTTAGGGAGCATCCCATGTAGAGCTGAGAAGACTGTATATTCTGATGATGTTGGGAGGAATACTTTGTAAACATCTACTAAATCCATTTGTTCTCAGGATTGGTTCATTTCTGATATTTCTTTGCTGATTTTTGGTCTAGTTTATGTATCTCTTAGTGACAATGAGATATTAAGGTCTCCCATTACATTTGTGTTCTTACTTATTTGATTTCTCATATCTATTAATAAGTTTTATATAGTTGAGTGCCCATGTATTGGTGAATATATATTTATGGTTATTGCTTCATCTTTAAGTTTTCCCCTTTCCAGTATTTAGTCACCTTCTTTATCTCTTTTGATCATTCTTGGTTTGAAGTTCACATTGTCTGCAAAGCGAATAGCTACTCCTGTCTTTTTTCTGAACTTCTGTTGCATGGAGGATTGCTTTATATCCTTCGGCTTTCAGTCTGTGAATTTCTTTTTGAGTTTACTGTGCTTTTTGTATACAGCGTAGTTTGATATTGTTTCTTGATCCATTCTCCCAGTATGTTTCTTTCAACTGGTGAATGAGGCCATTTGTATTGATTGTAATAACCAATATGTATTGGTTTATTGTTGTCATGCTATTTTCCTGTTATTATGCCCTAATTTTCCTGTTTTTTTTAATTTGCTTATTCTGTCCAGTGGTTTCTTTCTGTTGTTTTTCTTGGAATTGTGGTCAATTTTTCTTTATCTAGAATATCTTTCAGTACCTTTTGCAAGGTTGGAATTGGAAATTGCTTTCTTTCAGAACTTGAAATACTTTATCCCAAGCTCTTCTTGACTTCATGTTTTATGGTGCCAAGTCTGCCATGATTCTGATGGGCTTCCCTTTAAGATGATCAGTTTCTTTTCTCTAATAGCTTTTTAATATTCTATTCTTTTGCTGAATTTCTGGAATCTTGATTATTTTATGTTTTGGTGGCATTTTGTTTCCATCATGACTGTTTGGAGTTCTATATGTTTCATATGCTTCATTTATTTTTATGTCAAATTCTTTATCCATGCTTGGGAAGATTTCTGCTATTATTTCTGTGAAGAGTTGTGGGTTTTTTTGAACTTGTACTTTTTTTCCAGCTCTTATAGATGCCAGTCACTCATGATATTGTTCTTTGTTTCCTTTTGTAGTTTGAGGGTTGAGTTTTCACAGTCTCTTGCTATTTTTAGGATATCTTTCTTTTCACGATCACTAGCTGTAGTTCTGTCTTCAAGGTCTGCATTTCTATCCTCTTCTTCATTCAGTCTGTTGTATAGACTTTCAGTGGAAGTTTTAATCTCTCGGATTTCTATTTGGATGTGTTCATGGATTCTATTTCTTTCCTATGTTGGGTATTTTTGTTTCTATCATTTTTCTTACCTCATCTATTCTTTTGTCTGTGTATTTTCTAATAATTTAGACTTTAAGCATCATTTCTTTTTGCACTCGAGAGATTATTTTTTTTCTGTAGCCTTTTTCACTTGTCTTTTCAATTGTGTTGTTATCATTTCAGAATGTTCCAGTCTTTAGCTTCCAATTTTGTCTATCTCATTTAGTTCTGGACTTGTCCTCCATGTGCTGAGTGTCTTTGCATTTTGCTTCTGCATCTTGCCATTTCCTATTTTCTCTTTTTTATTTTATTTTGTTTTCTATATTGGTGTTTGCCAATGTCCTATGTTAAGTAGCTTTATCACTAGTATTGAGGCTTCCCTTGGAGATGTCTGTTCCTCAGGTATGTTCTCTAGTTGTAAGTGGTTCTTTATTGCTATCCCAAGAACCTATCTTCCCAATTTCTAAAGAATGCAAATTTACTATTTGGCTCAGCACCCAGTCCTGGTACTGGGCTGTGATGATGATTGTGAAACCATAAAATCACAAGGGAGAAAACCTAATTATAACATGCATGACATACTGGCTAAAGTAGTACAGTTAATAATCACAACAGTTTCAAGTGCAGCTTAACTGTTGACAAACTATGGTAAGAATTAACCTGCAACATCTAAGCACAGGAGCAAACAATAAAGTTACATAACAAAATCAAACATATGTCATATACTTGCATGCACTGATTTTTTCCCTTACTGGAGTGATTTTATTTATTTGTTGGGGGAGGAGTTAAGATGGTTAGGGGACATGATAAAGTGATGAATGAGATCAAATATACTAGAGTCAAAGTTGGAGGTCAGAGCATGATCACCCAAGTTTTCAGAATCTGAGGGACATGAGTGAAAGAATGAAATAGAATGCAAAAGAGTAATCAGAAAGGGAAGAGACAATGTTTACTCATTTGAAAGTTTAAATTCCAGAAAACATTGAGGAGAGAAAGAGGATCAGTAAAAAAAATGAAGAAGAAACATAATAAACCTAAACAATGAAAAAAAGAAAGAGAAGGAAAATGAAAAAGAAAAGAAAAAAAAGAAAGGAAAAAAAGAGAAAAGAAAAAAAAACACCCTAAAAAACAACAATCACAACAAAATATGAAACAAAACAAGATGATATCTAATTAGACACAAAAAGGATAGGTAAGCAGACAAACAAGGGAGAATAAAAGTAGTAGAAGGCCTCTTATGGTTCTGTGATAGGGTCCATGTCAGATCCCAGAAATGTGCTGTGTACTCCAGCAAAGTTTGCCTTGGGAATTGTGCTGCATATGGAGCTGAACGTGGCCTTTGACTGTGAGGGCTCAGCATGGTCTCTGTTAGTGGCGTTCTCCAGAGCCCATCTCAGGGCCCCTTGCTGCTGCTTCAGATACTTCCAAGGTGCTGGTCTTGCTGATTACTCTGCATTCCAAGGGCAAGATCATGTAGCCCTCCAAAGGCTTGTGTGTACCCCAGTTCCTGGGCCGACTGTCCTGGGTCTTTGTGTTCCCACCCATGTCAAAGGTATGTGTTTACCTTTGATTTAAAGTAGCGTTTACTGGACAGTTTTCTAGGTGCTATGGCTCCACCTTAGCAACTTCCACACGTTGACAACACACACACACACACACACACACACACACTCGCAGAGCCTTTCTGTGAGGCCTCTTATCATTCTTTCTAATCTTTATTAGCATTTGGTAGAGATCTAAAGAAAGGTGTTGTGGAGTTATTTCATACTTTCCTTCTTTTGGAGTCTTCCTGAGATTCTTTTTGTCAAACTATCTTACACATCTAAGGATATGTTAAAACTCTGAGTGTTTTCTTATGTGCATCCATTGTGGACACCTCTCCTCACAGACCTTCATAATGCAGGACATTTCTTTACATGTCATGACTCTCTCTTTTTAGATTTAATTTCATGAAAGAACTTTGCAACCTAAGCCAGCAAATTGGCTTTTAAAAAAAGTTAGAGATATTATACTACTCAGCAAAACGCTGTTAGAGAGAAAATAACATTCTTTTGTTGCTTTCTACATGCTAATAGAAAGTAGAAATCCAAATATGTCTGCAAAGGTCTTTTTTTTTGAGCCCTTTAGGCACAAAGGCTCATATTTCCGTAAGAAACTTAATAATTATCAATTTCTGCAGAATATTAAAATGTATTATTGTTTAAAAATGTATATGTATATATTTTTTGTACTTTCAGCTCATTGGACAAAGTGGGTGTTTTGCAGACTAATACTGCCCAAGAACCAAGTTCAAGGTAGAATTTGCTTGGTTGTCTGTTTGTCTGAGTTTTGAGATAGGCCTTCCTAGTCTTGAACTCATGCTCAGCTCCCTAAATGCTGGTGTTACAGGCATGTGCCACACCATTCTTGACCTTCAAGGTAAATTCTGTTACATACTAAATGCAGGAAGACACAGGCTTCATTGTGAAAAGGTTTAGTAAGAGAAACATTGAGACTTCTTGTTCCATTTTGCCCTGAAATATATCCTATGCCAATCTTATTTTACTGGATATGCCATATAGGTTCAATTTCTATAGAGTTGCTCCAATCTAGGTGTCCTTCTTTTAAACAGGATGAGAAATTTCCATCTACCAATTCTTCCTATTCTTTCCTCTGAAAATTATTCCCTAATTGACAACAAATTTTGGGCCTTATTTTACATAGTGTAACTTCACTTACACTAGCAAGGTAGGTATGGCATGTCAACTACCTTTGCTTTAAAAAGAAGCAGATACCCAAGCACACATATTTGGAAGGTAAACATGGCAGAGGATTGTATGGATATCATAAAAATATGAAAACTTTTGGGGTAATAGCAAATAAGATAACTATCTATGCTATCAACCTATAAGTGGGATCTCAGTGGAAGGAAACTCTGTAAACTGTATCAAGATAACCCTAGTGGTTATTTAGACATTTAAATGGAACCGTTAGGGAGAAATTCTTGCTTTTTCTTCTGTGCTTCTGCTTTTTTCTCCATTACAATGATTTTATAGTGAACATGCTTGCTTGTAAAGTAATTTTAGCAAATGTTTAAAAGTATCTTCCAGGCTGAGTGTATTAAGTTTTATATAAGCTGTGTTTTCAATGTTCGGCTTTATTGTAACTATGTCTACAGACCCTACAGTGTTTATATAAGCTGCAGGCTACTGCAGTCATCTTTAGAACATCCAGCCAACTGCTTTTATGTCTTTAAGATACTCTAACTGCTAAAATAGCATTGGCAATAAGCACATCAGAAAATAAAGATACATTTCACAAAAGGACTTCCCTAAAATTCTGCAGATCGGATGGTTGAATAGGCCCATAAGTGCTTTTGTAGCTTTAGCAGATAATCAAGATAGGAATTTCTTTTCAGATATTTACTCTCAGAAGGAGGTTATTTCCACTGAGGAAAGAGAAAATGCTCTGACAAAACCGTATGTGTGAAAATTTCAATGTTTCACTCTTTATAGGGGTGTTTAAACTTGTTTGATTCTACTTCAAAAAAGAATTCCTTTCTTATTTTAAATGGATTTGAGTTTAAATAAAACTTTTGATTGATTTTATAAATTATTCCACCTGGAAGGAAATTAAAGCAATGCAAATTTTTAAAAAATATTTCTTCTTTTTTCTTCCCTTAAACCTTTAAAATTGATGCTCTATCCATCAATATATATATGCAAGTGCAAAAATTTAAATTCTTAAAAATATTTTCATTTACAAGTTAAAATTCTTGCAATTTTTAAAAAATTTAAGTTCCTAAAAATATTTTTATTTACAAGTTAAAATTCTTCAAGTTTTTTAAAAGACAATATAACTGAATTCTGGCATTGTTTGCCACACATTTAAAATTGAGAAGATTCTCATTGAAGAATATTATAGTTTTTTTATAATTTTTATTTTTTCACTATGCTTTTGTTTTTCATTGTACTTGAATTTTCCTATAATTAATTTTATATTTGGAGTACAACTATACAGTAAATACTAAATTTGTAACACTTACATAATTTATATTAGATTTCCATGTAAAGCAACAAATATTGGATGAACAATTTTGTCTCCCAGAAATATGTAGGCATAAGTTATAATTTATTCAGTTGATATCATGGAAACCACAAGGACAACAAAATAAATAAATGGCCAGAGAAAAGACAGGAGTTTATGAATCATTGGATGCTATACTATGTAGTATTCTTTAGTAGTCCTAACTGGAAGGTTTTTTAAATTACATTTTTTGTATTTTATGAAATAAATTCAAAACAAAATAATAGTAGAAAAACAATAATTAATACATTGCTTATGGTTATATAATTTTTAGTTAGAGTACAAGGTATAAGCATGGAAAAATGTTCAAACAAAATTAGCACAAACCTTTCTTTTCAACAAGCTAAGCCAAACTAGTAGTATAACTATCTTAACTGCCTTTTTTTCCCTTTTTCCTTCCTTCCTTTCTCCTTTCCTCTGTCCCAGTTTCCCTTTCCTTTTGAACAGTTTCTCCTCATTTCATAATATCTATTGTACATTTTGGATCTTAATTACTCTTTCATCATCTTACACTAGGGAGACAATACATTTACACATGCCAGTCTGATTTATTTCATTTATGAGTATGGTCTCAAATTGCAACCTTTTACCTATAAAAGTCTCAAGATTATCTTTATTTGTAGCTGATTAATATTCTGCTGTATAAAGTCACAGCATCTTTTTTATTCATTCTTTGGTTTATGTGCATTTGGATTATGTCCAAGATTTAGCTACTGCAAATTGTGCTGCTGTAAACATGAGTGCACATATATCACTGTGGTATAATGTTTTCAATTCTTTAAATTCTGGAAAAATATCCATAAGGGGAATAGCTGGGTCAAATGGGACCACCAATCCTAATTTTGAGAAATCTCCACACTGACTTCCACAGTGGTTGCACCAGTCCATACTCCCATCAACATTGGGTTCTTTTTTCCCCCATTTCCCTGCCTGCATTTGTTATTGGTTGATTTCTTGATAATAACCATTGATGTTGAACAATTATGTGAAACATTTTTTCATTTCATTATTTGCCATGTGTATTTCTTCATCTGAGAAGAGTATATTCATGTCAGTTGCCCATTTTTGGAATGGCTCTTTGAATTTGGTTAGTCTGAATTTTTAAAAATTTTTGTATGTTCTAAATTTAAGTCTGTTGAATGAGGGACAACTGTCTAAAATATTTATCCCACTCTCTGGGTTATGGTTTCACTCTGTTGGTGATTTCTTTTGATCTGCAAAGACTTATTAATAAGATGATATCCCAGTTGTTGATTCTTTGTGGTATTTACCATGTGATTGGAATTTTATTTTGAATTATTCAATTGCTTAATATTCTCAAACTCTTTTAAAATAGAAGCAATAATGAATTCTGTTGAATAAAGACAGGTATCAACTGTTTTGTAAATGAGATTAATAATTATGAAGCTATCATTTGATTGGAAACGGACTAACATTATTTTTGGAGTCAGGAGCATTCTTACACATAATGTTTTAGAAAAAAATTAAATGCAGTATGTATTTCTTTTTCTGCTGATATTTTTTCAGCCTGCCTACTTCTTGAAGATCTCAGGGATACCAAGTATATTTGAATACTGTTATTCCAAAACTACTTTTTTTTTTTTTGTATCTTATGCAGCCACAAGGAGAGAACAGAAAGCAGAGCATTTAAAAATTCAGCAGAAAAAGTTGGTAAAAGATTATAGTTTATGAATCTGAAAAAATCAGTATATGCATATTGTTAAATGGAATAGTTATCTATAGTTTTTGTCATAACTTCACTATATGTTAATACCAAGAACCCATCTATATGGAAAAATTTCACCAAGTCTTTAATAAAGTATTGTATTGTTGAAAATCATTTTCACAATTTTACTTTGGAAAACGTTGCTCATTACTTGAAATAATATAGCATAGGATCACAAAATCTGTCTTCTCTCTGCTCCCATCTCTCTTTTATCTACCCCTCTCATACACAAAACAAAACACACAAATAACAAAAGGATAAATACATACAGGTAAATATAATGAAATTTTAGTTACAAAATACATGTTTTCAATGAATTGTAATTATTTTATAATACTTAGCTTCACTGTACTAAATATATATATTTGCTTATTTATTTGAATATTTTTCCATGAGCTTATATTTGTGAGGTGTTCAATAGTCCGTGTAAACTAAAATCAAATACTTCATTAATGGTATCTATAATGTATTTGGGAGCAATTTGTCATTTGTTTCTTTCACTACAGTTTATCCACAGAAGTTGCCTTTGAAATAAATATCTAAAGTACATTTAATTGAATGAAACAACTAACATTATAGCACATTCTAGACAGTATCATTTTTGCCACATTAATTCACTAATTTTATTAAAACTCACTAATACTACATTTCCAACATATATGAAGGTTATGATTTATTTTCAAAGTAAAGTCTAGTATATCGTGATGGTTAAACTGGTAATTATTTAATATGAAATTTAGTTTCATAATTGACCATAATTTTTCCTAACTTACCTAATGTCTACATGTTAATTTTATTAAGATATATTTTAAAAACTGAGACTGATCAAATAACTCTCCATTATCAATATTGTCATTATTATTTTCATTGTTATTCCCAAATAACAATAACATAAGTGAAATTTTATGCACATTATTCATTGAATCTTTTATTTTTAGTAATACACTACATGATAGCTATGTCCTATCAAGTTTAATTCACCTTTATACAGTTAAGGTGTGAATCAGCTCATTTCCTTTTCATTCCTCAGGATGTCAGAGCACCTGACTGAGGTCAGCTCTGTAAATTGGGACAGAGTAGAAATGAAATGACAAAGGTTTCAGGAGAGTCAGCAGGGAAAAAAAAAAGTGAGTTGTGGCACACAGGACTTACACAGAAACTTATATTAATGAAAATGAACCTAAATAGAAAAATCCATTGCCCAGGATACAATGTTCAATTTTACAGAATTGGTAGAAAGTAAAATTCAGCATTTGGTGGCAAAGTTCACTCACAGATGATCAAAGCAAATCCAAGAATGAAAATCCAATGACTTGGGTTTAAGCTTCTGAACAGGACTAAATTCCTAGGATACCCACAAAATCAAAGATACAAACTGAAATATCAAGTTATTAATTTGAATTTTATCAAGAAATACACAGTCAGTATGTCTTCTAGATTAGGAACTAAACATGTATCATATCTGGTTTATTGCTTATACGCTAACAAGCATACACAGTATTTACAAAACAATGGATAAAATAATGTACTTTAAGAATCAATAGCTATTTTATTGATGATAAGTATCTGGTTTCATTGATCTTTTTTCTTCCTTTGCTTATTTGTTTGCACCCCTTGGATCACTCAGGGCTTCAAGCATGCTAGACAAACCCTCTTCCACTAAATTGTATTTTCAAGCTTTATTGTGTACAAAAAATAATCTTATTCAGGACTTTGAACTTTTTCTACCTTTACCAAGAATTTTATTCCAAATGATATAACTCACTTACCTGGTTTCTTAGTGTCAGTTCGATTGTCACCTTCATAGTAAAATTTTACATGTATGATTTTTTCAAATTGCAAAGAAAAATAACAAAAGATTATTGACACAGACTACATTTTACTGTAAGTTAGTAGTAAAAGTTTATTTAGATAAGTGAATGAAAATTTCAGTGTTACAGCAATAACACTGAGCCCCCGTTAATATCTCTCTTACAATATAGACACACACACACTCACACACACACCCTAAACCAGAAACAACAATGAAATAAAAACCCCAAAAAACTGCTGATTAAAACCTCACTAAAAGAAATAGGAAAAATATTTTCTTTCCCACAGTAAGATGTGTTTCCAGTCTTAGTATCTTTTGATGGATCATTTTTTACTTATGTTTAATCACATTATTAGTCCTTATATCACAAGGTTTTGGTGAAAATGAAGTGAAATAATATTTTCAAAATTCATAAAATAGTATTTATATTTTCATATTTTTGTTGTAGAAATCCAGAGTAGTAGTAGTGCATTATAGCTAATACAGCAGTATTACCAACAGCAAGTTATATAATAAATTTTAAAACAGCCTTTTCACGCAACTTTTTTTTCTTGTGTTGTAACTGGGGAGTGAACTCAGAGCCTTGTGCATGCTAGGCAAGCACTCTACCACTGAGCTACACCCCCGGTCTGAAAACAGCCCTAAATAAATGAAAATTGTGCAGGTTATTCAGATTTTTTTAGATTTTTGCCTGAAGATTTGTTATAAATCATAATGATCAGTTTTTCTGTCCACAAATACGACTTTTCATTTTGAATAAAGAAATTAAAAATGAAGAAAAAAGAAAAAGAAACAAAAGAAGCAAACCACCAACACTACCACAACAAAAACCCAAAACAGTAGCGATATAAGATTTCAGGACAAGAAGATAGGAATTTAATAATGGATGTTACACTGCATATTATTATCATCAAAAGAATGGCATTTTGAAAAGTATTTGATCAGTATTGATTAATTTGGTCTAGGTAAAATATTTTCAAATGTTTTTAGGGAAACTAGAATTAAACAGGAAGGTTATATGAATAATTTTGTATTTGTGTAAATTTGCATCAAGAAAAGGATGAATTCTCTACCTATACTTTTATTTATTTTGAGCAATAGTACTTCTACTGTGTGTGCTTAATATCAGTATAAAGGTTAGTAAAATAACACTATAATTAAAACTAATATTAAAGTTCTATATTTCACTAATGGGAAAACAAGGAGAAAAACTTAAAATAATTCTCAGGAAATTATCATATTACATAAAGTACATTAATGACATAAATAGTAGCTGACTTATAACCAGAAGCAACGTAATCAATTTTCTACTAAATTCTATGACAAATGGCTGATTCTAGTACTGAAGCATATAACACATTAGTTGATTTTCTTGTTAAAAAAATGAATAGACATGTAGATCAACACAAATGCCCCAAGATGTGTGAGCCATGCCTTAGACACAAAATATCGAATGAAGAAAAGGATATATATATCATAATTGAGCATATCATTTTTTAAAAAATACAATTCAGTACAAAAATTCATAATAAATAATATTATGGAGTGAAAGTTCAGGCTCCATAATTTCGTATGGTAAAATCATAACAGAATCCTAATCCTCATAAGTATGATATTTGGAGGTAGGGTCTTTGGTAATTACTGGACCTTGGGGCAGAACTCTCTTGAATGGGATCACTGTCCTTATAATGGGAGTCCTAGGAAATCTCCTTTGACATTTGTACCACACGAGGACTCTGACAAGACTTGTATGATCCAGGAAGTAAATCCACTCTAGAAACCAAATCTGCTGGCACTTTGATATTGGATTTCTGAGTCACTGAAGTGTAAAAAAGAAATATCTGTTGTCTAAATTCATGATATTTTTGTTGTAGCTGCCTGAAAATGTTAAGGGAAACAAATACAGCAATTTTAAATAATTATTGAGACACTTTTTATTTTTGCATCAAGGTCTGATATCATTAATTTAAAAAAACATAGTATATGTCAAATTGTTGGCTTTGTCTACTGTTGCATGCTTGCTTAATGCAGTGTCTTTTTCTTAAAAATATGTGTGGTTAAGGGTACACTATTTATTATAATGATAGGATAAAATAGATTTAAATGATGTGTTAAATTCCTGTTCCCTATAGCATATGAGTACGACATGGAAAATATGTGACTGATTAAAAGATGTCCATAGGGAGAGAATATCTCATAGTATCAGGATGATTCTTAAGTCTACTCCTCCCAATAGGAGGAGTCTGAAGGATTTTGGGCAGAGAAAATAAAGCAATGAAACTATGAACTCAGAAACTGAACGGATATGGTTAATAAGCCATGAAAAAACTGGCAGTCATTAGAAGCAGGGAGAGGAATGGGACTTTTGGAACATCTCTACAGAATGGGGCAATTGTGTGACATCGACTTGGGGTACTTGGGGTCTAGAGTGATGAGAGAAATAAATGTCTGCTATTTTAAACAACTAAGTTTCCAGCTGATGTAATAGACACAAGAAGCTAATATAGTGATGCTGAAATGATGAGAGAGAGAGAGAGAGAGAGAGAGAGAGAGAGAGAGAGAGAGAGGTGAGAAGGGGAGAGAGAGAAATAGGAAATAGCAAAGAAAGGACTAAAATGATGTAGACCACAAATAATTACTGAGTATGTGTGGAGAACAAACTTCACCTTATTTTACTAATATTATAGCTAAGTGAGGGCAAATGTTAAATCTCAGAAATATAGAATACCTGATAATATACTTCATGATGAGTTATAGGAGGAAAATAATATTTATCAGATTTTCCAATTTATCTTGGTGAATTTTGATTCTGATTTACTAAAGAGTAGAAAAGAATATCAGTTTCTATTAATTATCTTAACATACGGGCTTTTTAATATAAATACCTATTTTATGATGCTTACCCCTCAGAGCGCTAATATTTTAATATATTGATGGTATTCATGAACTTACAGTTCTCCAAGGAAAGGCTAATGCTTTTCCTCAGACACACACACAAGATGTTTATGTGTGGATGGTATTTTTCTTTCATGAGTCCCCCAATTAGAATCTAAACTCCTTGAGTACATACATATAAAAAGCAATTTTCTTATTCATGGTTTTGTTTTAAATGTAGTACAATTCCAGGCCTGTTGTGTATTTGTTGAAAGTAATCACTGAAGGGATCTGCAAACGTTACCCATATATTATCAAAGAAACTTTGTCTTATTTCTTTTGTTATAATTTTTGCCACATTTTCTATTAGGTATTACATCCTTTCAATTGTTCTGCATGATTTTTTTTATTTAAAAAGAAAAAAAAACATGAAAAGGGTAGAAATAACACAAAATTTCAAAAAAACCAGTAAGAAATCACTAGTTGATAAATTATATATTGTCATCTTAGAATTAGTTGTTCAAGTTACAAAATTAAAGCATACATGGTAGATGTTCAAACAGTGAGACTGTAAACAGCTATGCATGTATGAGTCTCTACATGTATTTCTATCCTTTCTGTTTGTGTGTATGACTTTAATTTTGCAACTTTTAAAGTATTCACATCAAGATGATGGAAAGACCGAGTTAAGGATTTTGAAAAATTATCACAATAATGAAACACTGGGGATTTAAGTAGGGCAACATTTCCCAAAACACACAGGATAAGGTCAAGACTCAACTATTTAATATAAAAAGGTTAAAAAGTTAAAAAATGAGACATCAGGGAGAGTTCTTCCCCTTTTATGTGTCTCTGATATCTTTATCTGATAATAACTTGAATGTATATTATGGAGCAAATTCTGTAGCCCCTACTTTATGAGTTATTTTGTTCAGTATTATAATGGCACTATATGATAAGTTTTGGGATACAAAATTTTAATTTGACAAATTAATATTCATAAACTTAATATTTCACACTTAAAGTTAACATTTCACACAGAAATCATATGCAAAAAAAAATTTAGACTAAATGAACCAGATTAGACTTAAACAAAAAGTTAGGCACCTATGCACTGGATTTTGATTTCCAAATCAAAAAATTATGTTCTCTCTTCTGTATTCCCTCCACTGTAAAAGAAGCATAGATCTTTTCTGAAGTCATAGAGTTGTCCAAAGGTTAAATTAATAGTACAGAAGGTAGCATATAAACTTTGTGATATATGTTTCATGATTTTAAGGTTATATTTTAATTAGTTTTTATACTTGTGGTTGACTTGTACCTCTCTCCCTCTAAAGTTACATCTGGTATTAATCTTTATTATCTGAGGATGTGACTTTATTTGGAAATAGTGTCTCTGTGCATCTGTTTAAATTATGGCTCTTGAGAAATGATTACAATTTATTTAGGTGTCTTTACTGAAACAAAGCAAGAGAGATATCAAATCCACGGAGAAGGAAGACACTGTCTTGCATATTTCTCTTCGACAATAAAAGTATAGTCAATGAAACAGAATTAAGAGATAGATCTTTAAAGTTAGATCACAGTGCTTCTCCTTTGTAAATGTAATTAAGGTCCTTATGAAAGAGGCTTCACAAACAGTGGTGGGTTGGCTAACTTCCCTGATGCGCAATGTTTCACATCTGTAAAGACAACTGAATCTGGTGACTTCTTGATTTGGGCTTTCCAGCCTCCAGAATTATGAGAAACAAATGTCTTTTTGCTACAAATTATTCAGCCTATGTGTTCAATCATATAGCACATGTACTATACATTACTTAGTCTAAGGTAATGTATTAACACAGAAGACCATGTGACAACTAAGATAATGACAGGCATAATAGGTCCATCAACCCAGGGTCATAACATAGCTTGTAGCCACGGAAAGCTAGGAGAAAACATGGAGCAGATTCTACCTGCAGAGTCTAGAAGAAACTAGTCCTGCAGAAGTCTTTCTTTCACATTTCTGCACTTCAGAAGTGTAAGAAAATAAATGTATGTTGTTTTAAACCACCCAGTTTGTGGTATATTGCTAAATAGGCAATCCTAATGAATACAAGGACTTATGGTTAGAAAAATTTCATTTTTTAAATCTTGGCTTTATTTTATTTGCAGATGTTTTGCAGGATATTTTTCATACAATGCTTTAAAACAAAAAATTAAGACACTTTTAATATGTTACTTATGCTCTTTGTTTAAAAGATAAAGCTAACAGTAATTTGATTATTAGAAATTGGTCAGTTTATGTAATATACAGTAAATAATAACCATCAAATAAAAATGGTAATGAGTACCATAATCTACTTTTGTAGCAGCAATATAGTCTTTGATTTCTAAACTATGTAATTCACGAAGTGGGTCAATACATTCTTCTTAAATGCATATGGGATCAGTTACCAAAACTGAGCCATGAAGTTCTGAAAATGAAAAAATCCAACTACAGGCAGTGCAATTGAAGAAGGAACAACAAAAGAAAAATATTACCAAAATAAAAGCCCAGGGACCAATGGATTCACACTGAATTCTATAAAATCTTGAAGAAAGAGCTACTACCAAACTCCTCAACTGAAATTAATAAGCATTCAGAAGAATCGCAAACAGCCAATAAATACATGAAAACATTTTCAACATCTTTGGACATGAAAGAAATTCAAGCTAATAAAAACTGACATTCCATCTTACTTTGGAAAGAATGACTATTATTTATAAACAAATAATAACCAATGCTGGTGGGTTTGCAGAAAAAAAAGAAAAAGAAATCTTACAGTTTAGGTGAGAATGTAGACTAGTATAACCATTATGGATATAATTATAAATGTTCCTCAGAAACTAAAAGTATAAATTTTCTCTGATACAGCTATTGCCCTTCTATTTCCCTTTCTATTGAAAGAGAAAAAAGATCCTATTACAGTCTTGCAACCATATTCATTTTTAAAGCGCACAATTAATAATAGCTAAATTTTGGAAGCAGCCTGTGTGCATCAGTAGCTGAATAGACAGGAATGTGTTATTTGTATACAACTGTGCACTTCCACGCCATCAAGATAAACTTTACTCATTTGTAGAAAAATGGATTTACCTTGCTACAATAAAACAAACACACAAACTTAAACATCTTCTGTTTTTTTTTTTCGTATATGAGACCTTAAATTCAATTAACAAAATAGCATACAGGGACATAGATCATTTGTGAAAGGAAAAGGACCAAGAGTTGGAGAGAGGATGGAGGAAGAGGAGATGAGAGAATAAAAAAAGATTCAAATGTGTTAATTACATGTACCAACTCATTATCAGGAAAGTAATTATCATACATGTGAGATACTATATACATGTGTTACATACATGTGCTAATAAAAATGTAAAATATAAAAAGTAAGAAAATCCGGTACAACTGAGATGTTAGAAAATTGTGCCTCTAAGAAACTCACCCACCCACAGACACACAAATAACAATATTGTCTTAGAAATCAAGTATCTGAATTGCTTACAGCAATTGTCTTTACTGTCAAAGATGATAAACATTTTGTTTATCAACAAAAGATATTAATTAACATATGTTATTTCTGCTATTCCTCTTACCTAAGCTTAGCATTTCACAATATAAATGATGTAATAATTCTTAAAGCAGTTGAAGTCCTGAGTTCAATTCCTGATATGAGAGGGAGAGAGAGAGAGAGAGAGAGAGAGAGAGAGAGAGAGAGAGAGAGAGAGAGAGAGAGAGAGACAACATGGCCAGAATAGAAAAGGATTAAAACAAAAATGCAGCCCTCTCGCTACTGTATGGAAACAACTCTGGAATACAAAGTTATAGGACACAAGGTTCCTGAGCTTTTAATTTCTTTTTTTACATTTTATATTTAAACTTAGAAATACCACGATTATATTTTTTATATTTAAATTTTCATACTTGCTATTTTCTAAAGTAAAAATGTAGATGACATTTCTTATGCCCTCCCATACTCCCACTTTCATCTGCATTCCTTTCTCTTCCTTTTCCTGCAGTATGACTGTACTATGACTGGTCAATTTGATCAGTGCTTGAGATTGATAACAGTATGGGTGTTCTTATGATTATGGGAATAATTTTATAACTATGCCATGATAAGCATCCTTTTCCTATATAAACTTTGTAATTTTTCTGGTGTAATGACTTTATCAACTTATGAGTTTTCTATGAACTTACAATTGAATCTACCCCTAGTTTCTGGAAGATTAGGAATTAACCTAACCATAGAAGTGAAAGTATTTGCAATGAAATTCTCTATAGTGAAAACTACAATATTCTAAAAAGGAGACTGAAGAAGATATCAGAAAATGGAAAGTTATTCCCTATTCTTGAACAGGTAGAACCAATATAAACCAAATGGTCATACCTTCAAAACTGTAGAATTATAGCCTTGTCTGTAAATCACAGTGAATTTAACAATTTCATAGTTTTTTTTCCTTCTTTAAATTGATTTTCCTCAGAATTTCACATACAGTATTTTGCAATCTTGAAACTTGTTTTCCCATTGAGAAGCTCCATGATGTCCTGTACACTAATTCTCTGCCAGCAGTCCACCAGAAGCTTTCTGTTGAAAAGTTATATGATTTCTCTTTAGCCCACTCTATTCTGAAATTGCACAATTATATTTCTTGGTCTTTTTTTGAGAAATATTCCTGAACAACTTCTTGATAGTATCCTTTTCTTCATTTTTCACAATAGGAGCTCAAGGTCTAAAGTCCTATTAAGTTGGTTGAATTTGTGAATCAAATGATTGTATTTTGCTTTCAATTATATACATATTGTGGAATATTTCATAGATTATTTCAATATTGATTTCTAACCTTTTACTTGTTATTACATTCTTATTTGTATTTCCATATATTATTTTTCTTCTTTGAGTATTTATCTTGGTTTTGTGGATGAAAATTGTCTACAAAATAGATGATAACAATGTTATTTTATTTCGTATTGCTGTTTTACAATGCCTTTCAAATTCTGTATTTCATCAAGTATAGAGTAAATCTTGAGTGGCTAATTATGTTTTTGAATGAACCAACTCTATATTACAAGTGTCGTAGACACTGAAAAGTATTGTCAGCTAATTAGTCTCTATAGAGGTTAATTATGCTTGACATTCTCAACTATTTGTATGAAACTATAGCTATTAGTGGATATGAGATTTATACCTCTGACTGGATGATTTCTCCAGGTAGAAATCTTTTAATTTTAATATTAAGAGAATATGCTTGCTTGTTATAATTCTAGAGTTTTGTCTTCAGAATATATGTGGGCATATATGATTACATTGGGAAGAATGATGGAGTTTGATTTCAGTGTTTGCACACAGTCTTGCCCTAACCTCATGTCACAGGCCCATAGTAGAAAATATCTGGAACCTTAATTCCTGAACATTTTTTGAGGTTTTGGCAAACATGTAACTTAACATCAGTTTCCTTTTTTTCTCAGTTAAAACCTTAAGGTTAATGAATTATTCATGTATATTTTAAGTTTGCTATTTCTTTTATCAAAAAATTATTGAAAAAATAATAAGATATTATGTTCCGCCCACCCTTCTAAGCAATTGAGCAATAAAGAACAAATTTTCAATTATATGCACCATACTTTTCTGGGGGAAGAGGAGATAAAGCACAAAATAAAGAACATAAATTAATCACACACCATAGTAGAAGTTGTATTATAAAAATATAGAGCAAATGTATGATATTTGAGATTATTAGATGTGAAAGTTAATTATAAGTATTGGAAATAGTGGTCAGTAGTCAGCAGGATTATCAGGTTTGGACTCATTAGGAAGATGACTTTAACTTAGTGAGTTGAGGGAAATATAAGCATTCAAGAAAGACATTAAGGCAGTGTAAAGGTCATACATATGCATATACCTAGTAAGTTTGAAAAGTAAGTTAAAAAAGGGATCCATGTGAACTGAAAAATCTTAGATAAAGTAGTAAATAAGGAAAGAAAAGTGACATCATTTGGAATCATAGATTTATACTCCAGGGAAAACTTCCCCAGAATAGGCACACTGGAAAAGTAATAATGCAATTTCATAGACTACTTATCCATTTAGAAACAGGTTTATTGTAAAGAAAGAGAACAAGATCATTTGGCATTTAGTACTAAGCATTGTTTTAAGACATTATTAATATTTCAAACGTGTGAATTATATCATAATTTTTTTTGATAGCAAAGAGTCAGCAGACACCTAGAGCAATCCACTCCACTTTGATGACAGAAATAGAAACATACACACACATACTTAAGGTACATGGAGTACTTAAACTCAATAAGGATAGTTCATAAAATTTTATTTGATGACTAGAAAAATTTCTTTGTTTCAAGCCATCATTTTTCTTAGGTATAAAAGTCATTGCAGCTTTAGGCCAAAGAGTAACTTTTCACTCCATAAATTTCCAGCATGGTCCAAAGTGAAAAAGTTGAAGATTTAGCAATAGGGAACCTGTAAAATAAATACTCTGAAGATTCAGGACTAAGACACAAAATTAATCTACCTTATTAGTAGAGAATCTGTTATGAATAGAGTATTGCATGTACTCCTCTCTAGAGTACTTGTTATCATAGTACTAAACTTTACTGCTATCCAGTGTAGAGGTTTCAAATCTAAACTATTTAAGGTTAAAATTTTTCTTTTCTAAAAATTGTTTTGGCTTCTGATTATAGTGAACACAAATCATTGATTTTCTGATTTTAAAAGTCAAACCAACATAGGAATTTAACACAGCTGACCTTTATTTTTTCAGTTTTATGTGTCAGGCGCATGGTGTGACTGAACTGCACCCTCCACTCCAGGTTTCGCATGGGCACGATCCAGATTTCTGCTTGCTGCATGTCTTTGTGGCTGCAGAAACCTCCTTCGTACTTACAAGTTTGTTAGAAAATTCAATTTGTTTACCCTACTTGTGAGCTAATGACACTTTGAGAGGATATCTAGATATAATCCCCAACCTTCAGGTACCAAGAAGAAAGAGTTATAAGAGTGGTATACAGAGGTTTGGCCAGTGGCTAGTGATACGGGTACACTCTAGAATCATGCCTACTACTCAGCTTCAACCCATTTTGCTACATATGCCCAAAGTAAACTTTACCCTGATTTATAAATAAAATCCAATTTGTTAGTGTGGAAGGTTTATTGATCTCACATATATGTTTAAATTTTATGTCTTCTAACACTCATTCTGTTAATAATACCTATTAAAGTTCTGGCATTTACCCATATGAACTTTCCTATTGTATTATTCAGAGATGGTTACATCTACTACTGACTTATTTTATATGTGTGGGGACTTTATATGGAATTTTTATATAAAACTTGATAATTGAACATATGTAGACAATGTTCAAGTCTGACTTGCTTAAATAATTTACCCTATGGGAAGAAACATAGCTAGAGTACTTTATTTACTCAATTAACATTTTTAAAGAAATAATTGAGTCTTTGAATCTTCTGATGTGTAGATTATTGAAATGAACTATTTTTATCCTAAGTATAAATGCCCTTCTTCTTTAATATGCTTTTCTTTATACTTTATTTTCATCTATCCATCTTATTTCTTGTTTCTTTGCATTTGATCTCACTTCTCTTACCTCTATGTATTGCAAATAAATATGTTAATAAAGATGCTGTAACAATTCTATTAGGAAACTCTAACCTCTCTTAAATAAAATTAATTTATAGTAATGCTTATATTTTTACACAGTATAAACTACAGCTTTATTTTAAAAAAAACTGAGGCAAAGAATTTACATTTGCCTACATGTAGTTATTGAACCAGAATAATGAACACGTAGACATTATTTCTACAACATCACTCTATAGAAAATATGGTTGTTCTTTTAGGTAAATAGAACCTATCTCCCAGCAAATGCATAAGAGAATTAAAGAATAGTTTTAATTCTGCTGCAAAGAATTAAATATGCACTGTCTTATTGTTAAGTCTTGAGATATTTGTTTCTATATGATGCCAAATTATGTTCTCAAGCTCCCAGACTGGCAATTATTTAGAAGGAAGTTGCAAATGAATTTTGATAAATTAACAACTTTAAGGTTCAAAAATGTATAGATTATAAAAATGAATGCATGGGGTTCCATTCTGAAACAATTGACAGTATCCAATGACTTAATGTGACAAATAAATATCAAATAATTTTTAAACATTAGAAAGCATTGCCACAAGCATTTTTTCCTTTGAAGATTTGTAGTTAGTATAAAAATATAATTTTGATTAACTAGTTGGATTTTGGAGTTTATTGCTTTTAAAAAGCAAACCACTTGCATTTAACTAATCATAATTTTATATTTAATGATAAGTACTTAAAATATAAAAATTTAATAAATTTCTATAAATATTATAATAAAATAAATAAAGTTTATTTTCTTTTGAGGTCAAAATTAGGACACCGTTTTTATCATATTAGTGTCCTTGACTGCTAATCATTTAAATTTCAATAACAAGTAATATTTTTAACTAACAAAATTTGATACATTTTGAAATAGTGAAAAGATAAAAGTGTTGCACACAGCTTACATAAACAACAAAAATTCTGTTTCTCCACACTCAGACACAGAAACATCGCATGTCTGGAAGTGTTTATGAAAAACACAGAAGACTTAATTAACTATGTGCTATTACAAAATAATAGAAGTAGTTTCCATATTACACTCCTTCCTGTCAGTTGGTTGGCATTTCTTCATCAGTGTTTACTCTGCAAGGTCATTCTCCCAAACCCAGGGAAAGGCAAGAGTGAGGACCAGGCAGAGTGTGAGGGCTCTTACAAAAAAGACACAGCTCCTTCATTTTCATAAATTTAATAACAGAACTGAAGAACATCATTAGGAAAATCAATTACTTAATTTGTTAGCTAGCTTATTCCGATTTTTGCTTGCTGCTAAAACGGAATTAAATTTCTCTGAAATGGCTAATAAACATTAGAAATCTGTTTCTTAGTTAACCATTTTATCCAAGGTTTAATTAAATTTGAGATTACAAATGTAAAATTTGACAATGAAATGATCGATTTGTAGTTAACCTTGCATCCTAATTTTTCAGCTCTTACTTTATTTCTTAACTATTTACTATCTATTAAATATATTTTTACTAATTTTATTTTTAATTCATAGTTATAACTCTTAATAGTTCTGATAATTTTCAAAACACCAAGCTTAATATTGTTAGTTATTATTCAAACATTCTCATTAGAAATCCCATTTCACTTCCCTAAAATGTCAAGTGAGCTCCTTGATTATCAGAATCAATCAAGCCTGTCCATCTTTTGGAAATTTTTTTCTCATTCAGAGTTAAAGACTGAATTCAAAGGTCAATTTGAAAGTCTCATAACAACAAGCAATTCCTATCAGTCTCCTTCCAACCTAGGTAAGATATACCAAGACTGCTCAGGTAAATGATTTACAGCAAAGAACTTCTAGTTTGTATGTGGTTAATTGATGTGTTTTCAACAAATAAGGTCTTATAGTGTCAGTACTGTGATTTTTACAATAGTAATTGTCTGATTTGTTTTCTCCTTAATGACTTGTTTTAGACTCATGATCTTTTAAAAATATACTATACTATGAATAAACATATTCTAATCACAACTTACAAAATTATCTTGATTTATTCATTAATTAAAAAATAATTTAATAAGAAAGTAATTCATAAGTATGCATTAAGTTGAAGTTTAATTAACTTAAATTTTGTATCATGCAGACAATTATAACAAAGAATAACTGAATTTTATTAATGTTTATCTTTATTTCCTGACTGAAAATATTATGCATGTCACTAAAATAATTATTTCATATATACGCAAACTATTTTTAAAAGATATATATAAGTCTTGATTTGTCTTAAGTTTAATCAGAACAGATGTATAAGAGAGATAAGTGGTGTTAATTAGTTATGAGCTAGAAGGCAATCACAGATTATTCTGAGCTCCTGTGTGGATATTGTGTTCAACCTTCATTTAACTGAATATCAGGTTTCTCACAGCCTGCTATTACCAAGAAATTTTCCTCATCATTAGTCCAAACCAATCTAGAAGCAATACGTATGTATCCTATGGACTATCTTCCCATTCCAAAATATTCTGATCTTGTTAAACTCTTCTTTTGTGGTGGATTAACAGATGGTCAATTTGTAATGCCCAGCTAAACCAAGTCAGCATGGTACCATGTGTGAAAGGCCCATCTGAAGATTGTTGCCAACAGCGTAAAGGAGAACTGGAGGAGAAGAGGCCATGCTATTGATTTTGGGCAAGCTTGCCATGCTGGTTTTCCTGATATGAATTCAGCTGTTCTCTTCAGAGGAGCTCAGGTCCTCACTGTCACAGAGATAGGCTGTAGTTCTTTCTATAGGAGCTCTGGTCCTTAGTTTGAGCATCATTTCATGGCTCTGAAGCAGATTTTTCATCCCACGTCTCATTTTTCAGATGGTACAGATCCTTCATCCCACTTGTGCAGACTTTCTAGCTTCACCACTGATCTTTGGAACTTCCTGTGCAGATCCTTGGTACAGAGTTGCATGAGACATTACCATGCTCTCTAGGCCTCCAGTTAGACTTGTGAAGGACATTGCCATGGAATCTAACCAGTTCCTCAGCTGGATTCTTTAAGTCTCTAATGTGTGAACAAATCTACACTTTTAATTCTTTGGGTGAATACTATAAAATAATCTTAAAAATCATGCATCCTGTATTAAATCTTTTTCTTTGTAAACCCTGACTACAGCACATAACAAATACAGGTTTGAGATAAGCAATTTTTTTTCTTTTCCTTAAAATTTTTCATAAAACTCCTTTAGGATATTAGGCACTGTAGTCATGTTTCCAGCTGCTCTCTGAACAAGTCACCTGTGACTTACCAAACTTCTGTGGGCTCCTTTTGAAGTTAGCATGTGTAATGTTTCAATCAATCCTTTATTTCAGACAGCCCTTGCCTCAACACTACTTTATTAAACATTTAAACTTTTCATATCAGTTGGTAATTTTATCTGAATAATCTTATTTAAATATAATTTACTTATTTAATAAATAAAAATGCCAAAAAGATGTTTTTTTGTGTATGTTGAAAATAGAGACTCTATCCAAATGTTGAAAATTGCAATGTCACAAAAGATTTTTAAGTTTGTAATAATTATTCTTTGGATTACAGAAAATAATTTTATGTATTTTAATATTGCAACCTAACTAGTCAGGGCTATATCATGATTTTCATGGATGTTTATGATCACAAACAGTACAGCAGATTAATGTCTATTTTTGTCTATGTTACATAAGGTATTAAATATTGTATCACTCACAAAAGTGAATCAATTTGTGTTGCATAACACAAGGTATAATTTCATAACATTATAAAATAGAATACAATGGGAAGAAGTGTTAAAATAGCATAATTGCTGTTTGGCAATTATTAAGTGGTAGGTTTAGATATCATTCCTGCTGTTTATGAGTTTATAAAAAAGAATATTTCATGTAATATATCAAGTGAATATTATAAGTTTAATGGACGGACTAATGAAAATGAACAGTCTGATATACTGCTTCATTCTAAATTCAGATTTATATTTTAGAAAGAGAAGATCAAGAGTGTATGAACTACTTTGGCTGAGTTGCTAAACTACATAACTAACAATACAAGTCTATAAGATGGTTACATAGATATTAGTATTTTATATACATATTTCCTACATTTAAATTGAACATTTGTGAAGTTGAAATTGTTACCTCAGTACATCATATTTTATAAATGCTCAGCTTCAGTTTTTTTAAATCTCTGATTTTTTTATGATTTACTCTTTTTGATATACATTTTTAACACAAAATCACTGTGTCACATATAAGAAGCTATGCAATTTTTTAGGTATTAAACCATGCAACTTCACTCTTTTCTTTGTACGTTTTGTCTATCATCCATCCATCATTACCCATTGTATCCAAATGAGTAGATTACTATAATTTAATATCATTTAGGCATAAAATACAATTGTATTTTTAATTAACTTATTTAATTTTGAGACTGGGTCTTATTATGCAGTTCAGACTGGCCTCAAATGGTGTCACTCTGCCCAGGAATTATTGCAGTCTTTATTTTAAATTCATTTAAAATTTTGGAGGAGATCATTGTAATTAAATAGTTTAATATCTCTTTTCATAAAGTCTGGCCCAACAGGATATTTAGAAGATAAGTTGTTTTCAAAATACTGAGAATAGCTTATATGAAATTAATAAGATTAATTCTAAATGATACAATTATTCTACTTCAAGAAGAGGATAAACGATTGAAGTAAAATATTTTAGTTATGAAGATTGGAAGTGTTCATACATCAACATTCACTGATCTATGATTCTCAAATTTTTCATGCACCATTACTTCCTGGAGAGCTCATAGAAACCCAGATTTCTCCAGAGTTGTTGATTCTGTATTAGGTGAGTGAATTCCAAGAATTTGCTTCTAACAAATTCTCAAGTGCTGCTATTCCTGCTGCTGTTGGATTCACATTTTGAAATCCTTGACTCACCGATCCATTTCAGGTTAAGTAGTCAAGATTTTATTAATAGTACTTTATAGTCACTGAGCAACATTACTATTCACTGTACATTCCTATGCCAAAAACATGCAGTATGGTTTTTATATCACACTGATGAAATAAGTAATATCATAAAATCAACATTAGATTTAAAGGTACTAAGTTTTAGAGTAATATTCTAAAACATCAATAAGAGTTGTAATCACTTGAGTATGAAACAGACCTAGTTTTCCTTTCTTTTCAATATTTTAATTAGTATGTTTGCAGTAAATAATGTTTGGATTACTCTTAGGGGTAGATACATGTACTTGATATATCCTAATTATTTTCCCTGAATTATTTTTATTTACCCTTCAATTTCCTACCTTCTCCTCTCCCTCAGCCTTTTGGATTCCCTTTTTTAAAGATATAGCTTCCTGTTTCCTGTTTGTCTATCTTTTATTTAGTTATTAAATTATTCATACTTTGGGTTTCTCATATAAAAGAAGTTATGTGATTTTTAAACAGATGTATATGATTTATTTCATTCAACATTATGTTGTCAAGATGCATCTGTTTCACTACAAGAGACTCACATTTATCGTTCTTTATGGCAGTTTACTACTCTGTTTTCTATAGATACCACATTTTCTGGATTCATCCATCTAGGACACCTTAAAGCTTTAGCTATTATGAGTTACAATTTTACTGATATAAACATGGGTATAAATGTATCATTATGGTATTGATGTCTTTAATACTTTGATGAAGATACCAAGAAAATTAATAGTTCATTTGAATGGAGTTTGTAGTTTTACATTTTCTGAAGATTCACTCAGCTGACTTCTATAGTGATTATTTATACTCCCACCAACAACATAAAAGGGTTCTTTTGTTCCTAGCAGCCTCATTACCATTTTTTTATTTCATTTTTATGATAAACATTTTGTCTAGATCTTATCTATCATCCAGCACCAAAATAAAATTGAAATGGATTAAATACATAGATATTAAATCAGAAATAGTTAATCTGCTGGAAGATGAAACAGGTAAGATTCTTGAAAACATTAGCACAGAAAACAATTTTCTAAAATGAACACAAATTTCAAAAAGGTACTATCAGCAATCAACAAATGGGATTATATTAGATTAAAAACTTTCCAGACAACAAGGGAAATAATAGAATGAAAAGGTAACCAAGAAAATGGGTAAAATTTGGTCAGCTACTTTTCTGACAAAGGTATAATGTCTAGAATTTGCGAATAAACAAAAAATAAAAGACTTGTCCAAAAATGGTTAACTGAAATAAATTGACATTCTTCAGAGGAAAAGCAAGTGGCCAATGAATACAAGAAAAAATGCTCAGTAACTCTGACCATCAAGAGAAATTCAAATTAAATCAACATGAAGATTTCATCTTACTGCTGAGTTCTGGTATTTCAACCTAAAGTGAATTATCTAAGAATTTACATTGCTAACAATATCCAGATAACATTCATTTTCCTAGGTAAGGAACCACACTTTAAGCATCCTAATTTCTAAAGTGAAAATCTTGGAAACTCGTAGAGTTTACTAAGTTTCTCTCTGATTCTGCCATGTTCTCACTTTACAGAGTCAAACTAGACAACATCAATATTTCAACTGGCATCATAATAGAAAAAAAATATGGTATTATATTAACATTTTCAATTATTAGTAGAAAAAATATACATGACATTCTTTTAAAAAATTAAAATGTAAAAAACAAGGTTTAACTACTTCAGCACAATCTTTTGTGCACTCTAGCTCATTTTTGAAAACATTAATATACACACTTTTTTCTAGTGTATGAGTATAGTTGAAAAATATGTGCTATGGATATTTATCAGCAAAATCTTCCATCAGACTTAGGCTAATTCTTCCATCTGTGATTTCATAAATAGTTAAGCAAAGTAGTTTGTAATTCAATGTCTTCAATAAAGTAAACCTCAATGATACAAAATGATGTTAAAATTTTAAATTCATTACTCAACAATTCTTCATTGATAATCATGACCCTTTCCTTGTCCAAAATCTTTGACATTTGATTTTTAATAGCTCTTCAGCAAGAAGTATATCATATCATCATGTTATTGTGTATATTGCTGAGCATTCTGTCTCTCATATCCTTGTTTGTGAATACTGAAAAGAATAGATGAATCTCATATTGCCAATATCAGGATTTCAGATGTGCCAGGAATTTTGTCCTCATGGGATCTTTGCACATAGTGGTCTTTCTGCCTTAAATTATTTTATTTTTTGGCATTTTTATTTTGTTATTTTGGTGTCATCTTTCAAGCTTTGTTTTACTTAGTAATAATTTCTCTGTAATTTTTTTCTCTTCTAGAAAATGGTGTCTCTTTTTTTCTAGAGTTTTTCTAGATTTTTTCTTCCTAGATTTTATTTCTTGGCATTTTAATTTTGTTATTTTTGTGTCATCTTTCAAGTTTTGTTTTGCTAATTAGTATTTTCTCTCTAATGTTTTTCTCTTCTAGGAAATGGTCTCTTTTTTCTAGATTATGCTTTTTTTGAAATTAATAAAAATCTGATTTTTAAAAAAATATGTACTGTAAGAATATGATGTTACAATTAGGGACATGTTGTTTCTCTAATAATATAAGGTCAGGAATTCTGTTTAATTTTCATCACTATATCTTCAGGTTTTTCTTAGTGATAGTTTGTTATGGATTAAAAACTAGTGGTCAATTTAACACTGGCTGGATTACATCAGCATGGTGCTGAGCGTAGATGATTCACCTGAGGAAAGTTGCCAGCATAAATGAAGACATGGAGAAGGAGAAGCTATTCACGTTAGTGCTGTGCATCACATTAGTGCATTGAGGCATTGTGGGTTCTCGTACATGTTGCTGTGTGAGCCATTGGTTCTCCTGAAAAAGCTCTAGCCCTCATATGGAGCATTACTTCCTGGCTCAAGAGAGGAAGACATGTGCCACTTAATCTCCAGGATGAACTCGCCACGCTGGCTTCCTGGCATGTACTTGACTGTACTTATTGTTAGAGGAGTTTGGGGCCTCCACGTCGCTGAGGATGGCTGTAGTGCTTTTCAGGGCAGCCTGGTCTTTGTTGTGTGACTTCTCGGCTCCAGCTGAGAACCCTCAACCTATCAGTACAGCTCCTTTACCCTGCTGGCATAGACTTTCTGGCTTCCACTGCTGACCTTTGGGCCTTCCCAGCACGGATGCATAAAAGAGACTGGTGTGAGTCCTTCTTGTGGGCTCTAGACCTCCAGTTGGACTCATGGGAGGCATTGTCATGAGCTCTGGGTTTTCATCTGCACCCATGTGGGACATTGCTGTGGGATTCAGGCCCTTTGCTAAATATGATATGTCTTTAGTGTTGTGGATAGATTTCCTGCATTTTCTTGTGTTAACTGTGGGTGACCATCATAAAAATAATATTTTAAACTCCAAGTCCTAGCTCTAATTGTCCTCTGTATGACCCATGTTTACAACATAGTTTGAATGATTGAATAAATGAATCTAAAACACATAGTCTGAACAAGAAGATATAACACACTTTTTCAAAATTTTCAGTTTTTGAAAATATCTGTCTTTATATTTAGTGTTTTGTCATTCAACAAATTGATTTATCCATTTAGCTTTTACGATGTGACAAATATATTCTCACAAAAATGTCCTATTTTTTAATTGAATAAACAAATTTTATGTCTAAATGTCAAGTGACAGACTTAGTAAAGAGCATCTACAAATGAAAGATTCTAAATATAGCATGGATTCATAAAATACAACTCCTCTTGTCATATTGCATGTACAACAAATGCATTCCTATTTCAAATGGTTTTGGGATGAACTTCCTTAAAAACACTGGAGAAGTGCTAAATTACCCATTAATAAAACAATATGCCAATTTACCAAACAGATTTTTTATATTGAATTAAATGTGTTTGAGCACATGTGCCTACAAAAATTTCCATTCTATACTTACAGGAAAATTAATTAAAATATTTTTGAATAATGTCTAATTAGTTATGTTTATTGATTGAAGAACAATTTACATAATAACATAGAAATAGTTTATTTAGCAGCTCTGAGTATTCCACAATATTCTAAAAGCATTTTTACAGTTTTCTAACATAAATGTTATCTATCAACCACAATACTTGAAGTTTTCTGCATAAACTTTGTGGATCTTTGTGCTATTAATTTTCCCATGCTATAAGTGATAGTTTATTATTTGTATTTGAAATCCATAAATCTAATTCTTTGCTCACACCAAACTCAAGAAATTCTTTCCTTTATTATTCATAAAATCACTCTTCATTAAAAGTAAGGTTACAAATTACCAGATACAGTTTCCAGGTCATCTATTACAAGTTTTATATATTATAGTGAGATCACTGTACAATAATTCAATTTATTTTATGAGATTTAAATTACTTTTCATTAAAACCAAATAATTCGCATCTTGAATTAATTTTTAACTCATTTTGAGTTTGCCTAATTAAATTTAATATATTTGATGAGTTTCTTATGCCAACTACTTGTAGATATTTTAAACCCTTATCCACTAATATGTGCTTCTTTGGTATAGAATATTCAAAAGTTTACCACTTGTAATATTCAAATTATTGTATTAATTTGAGTAAAAAAATGCCGAACTAAATTGACTCAGTATAGTTGTTGGTGTAGAACTCAATGAATATTTGCTGGAATTTACTGTATGTGAGTGACAGCAATCTATGAACTTGCAGCTTAAACAATATAAAAGGGAAATAAAGAAGGAAGGCTTACTTCTATTTCTTTAATGGAAAATAGACATTTTCTATAATTAAATGATAACAGTTCAACATGTTATTATAACTGTTACATTCTGGGACAAAATGCAATCATCCTACAAGGGAAATTTATAGCAGTAAATTCCTATGTCAGGAAAACAAAGTGAGATCAAATAAACAACACTGAACCTCAAGATTCTAGTAAAAGAAAAACAGTCAAGCCCAAACTTGCACAGGGAAGGGGAAATTTGTGAAATGGAGACTAAGAAAATAATACAAAGAATCAAAGAATTGAAGAGTTGATTCTTTGAAACATTAAATAACATTGACAAGCACTTGGTCAACTATTCTCTAGAAAGAAAGAAAGAAAGAAAGAAAGAAAGAAAGAAAGAAAGAAAGAAAGAAAGAAAGAAAGAAAGACACAAATCCATGCAATTAGGAATGAAAAGAGTGAAACCACAACAGAGCCTGCAGGAAATCAAAAGTTCATCAATCCATACTATGAGAATCTGTGATCTAATAAACTTGAAAATGTAGAAGAAATGGACAGATTCTTAGATACATAATGAATTACCAAAGTTGAATCAAGAATAAATAATAATTCTGAATAATCTTATGACAGTCAATGAAATTGAGGATGTATTTAAAACCTACCTACAAAGAAAATCCCAAGTCCAGGTGGATATACTGTGGAATTCTACAAGAAATTAGAAAATACCAAATGATACTACTTCTCAAACATTTTCACATAATTGGAAGGAATGTAATACTCCCAAATCCATTCCAGTAAGCAAATATTACCCTGATATCCAAACCAGAAAAAGATCTAACTGAAAAAGAAAAAAGAAAAGAAAAATTATAGGCTGACTTCCCTAATGAAAATAGTTGTGAAGATAAATTCTCAGTAAGACATGGCAAACAGAATGCAACAAATCACCGAGAAGTTTATATGCCATGACCAAGAAGGAGTCATCCCAAGGATTCCAGGATGGTTCAATATATGCAAATCAATAAATGTAATATACCTTATCAACAGAGCTAAGGGCAAAAACCATAAGATTATTTTGAGATGCAGAAAAAGCGTGTGACAATGTCCAGTACCCAAAAATGATAAAACTCTACAAAAATTGGAGTGCATGATCTTTCTCTCAATCTGATAAAAGCTATTTATGATAAATCTCCAACCTATATCATACTAAATGACTAAAAAATGAACATTTTACTCTAAAATCAGGAACAAGACAATGATTCTGCTGTTACCACTCCTATTCAATGTAGTTCAGGTAACATTAGCTAAAGCAATTAGGCAAAAAAAAGAAATAAAAGTTTTATAAACAGGAAAGGAAGAGGTTAAATCATCGTTATTTGCAGATAACATGATACTCTACGTAGAAGACCCCAAAAACTCTACCAAAAGACTTCTAGGTTTAATACAGGAATTTAATCATGTATCTGGGTATAAAGCCAGCACTCAAAATTCAATAGGTTTTCTGTAGAAAAATAACAAACTCACCAAGAGAGAAATTAGGGAAACAACACTTTTTACAATGGCATTTTAAAAAGGGAAATAGCTAGGAATCAATATAATGAAGAAAGTAAATGAGTTTACAATGATAATTATGGTACTGTGAAAAAGTGAGATTGAAGGGACATCAGAAATTGGAAAGATATCTCTTATCCTTAGGGTAGGCAAAATCAATAAAGTGAAAATGATCATACTTCCAAAACTGCTATTCAAATTTAATAGAATCCCAATCAAAATTCTAATAGCATATTTCATGTAATCAGAAAACTATCCTAAAATGTATTTGGAACCAGAAGAGGCCTAGAACAGCAAATACAATTTTGACAACAGAGAGATAGATGGCAGGAAACATCACAATGCCTGGCTTGAAATTATACCACAAAGTTACTGTTATAAAATAGCATGGTTTGGCAAAAAAAAAAAAAAAAAAAAAAAAAAAAAAAAAAAAAAAAAAAAAAAAAAAAAAAAAAAAAAAAAAAAAAGAAAAAAAAGAAAAGAAAAGAAACAAAAAAACAAAAAAGACCTGGATAAACAGACCTGGGGATCAGTGCAACAGATTAAAAGATGCACAATCAACTCCAACCACACACATCCACCTTATATTCGACATAGGAGACAAATAGCATCACCAGAAGTAAGATAGTCTCTTTAATAAATGCTGCAGGAAAAACTGGCTTTCCATTGCTGAACATAAAAACTTGCCCATATGTCTCACTATGCATTAAGCTAAAATTGAAATGAACCAAAGGTATAAATATTAAAACAAAAATGCTAAATCTGATGGAAAATCAAAAAGGTAGAATTCGTGAAAACACAGGTGTAGGCAAACTCTTTAGAAACAAAACCCCAGTTGCACAGGAAGTATAAAAAAGAATCAATAACTTTGATCTCATGTTATTTAAAACAAGAGAAACCACCAATAGAGGGACTAGACAACCCACAGTAATGGAAAAATTTTTGCCAACTATTCCACACACAAAGGATTACTATCAAGAATGCATAAAAACCTCGAAAATATGAAACCTCCCAAATTAAAAAACCCAATCCAAAAATGGGCATCTGAGATGAACATGCACTTGTCAGATGAAATATAAACAGCAAATGAATAAGTGAAAAAAAATGTTCAATATCACTGCTCATTCACGAGATGGAAATTAAAACAAAATTTGATTTGACTTTGGAGAAAATGATTATTATTATTAAAAAATCAACCAATAGCAAATGCTGCCATGGTTGTTGTGAAAATGAACTCTTTTCCACTCTTGGTGGGAGTGTAGACTGATGTAACCACAGTGGAAATCAGTTTGGAGATTCCTCAAGAAACTAAAACTAGAGGTTACATTTGACCCAGCTATCCTCCTTCTTGGTATCTTCCCTAAAGAATTAAAAGCATCATACCACAGGTGTATGTACACTCTCATGTTTACAGGAGCAGTTTGTATTAGCTAAATCTTGGAAATAGCCCAAATGCCAATCAATTGATTAATAAATAAGTTTTTTGTATTGTTTTTCTGTATTGTTGCTACCCTTTTTTTCTGTTTTGTTTTATTTTTCTTCTCTTTAAATAAAATTTTAAAAATGTATAATTGCTATTGTAAAAAAGAGGAAATAGGAAGTGCTATAAAAGATACAGCTGCATGTATGTTTAGATGTGTGGGATTGATGACCATATTTCTAGGTTCTTGTTGGGTTGTTGAACAGATCCATTTGCACTCTCACTGCTTTAGTGTCCACTTTGTGTGTTTTAATTCTGTAACTTGAATAACTATTTCTAAAAGAACAATATGTAATGTATTACCTAGTAATTTCTTACCGTTTATCTTTTCTTGAAATTCTGTAATATTTCTACCATTTTCCTGTTTTTTTCTCTCTTTAATTAAAAAATGTATAATTGCTTTTGTAAAAAAGAGAAAATAGGAAGTGCCATAAAACATATAACTGCATGTATATTTATGTGTGCAGGATTGTTACCCATATTTCTTAGTTCTTGTTTCATTGTTGAACAGTTTGTTTGCAGTCTCACTGCTTGAGTGTCCATTATGTGTGCTTTAATTTTTTAACTTGAACAACTATTTTTAAAAGAGCAATATGTAATTTTTTTAAAAAAGTTTTTTTTTAATAAAAACAACACAGACAGAAGGATAATCTTAATACTTTTCTAGGTAAATGGATGCACCTTGAGACCATACCCTTAAGTGAGATACAGAAGACACATATGTGTAAATACCACATTGTTTCTCTGGTATGACACAGAATGTGTAAATAAGAACAAAATTATATGATAGATGTTATGAAATAGGAAGAAAATGTTCAAATTGGAAATGGAACGATGGAAGGAGGAAGGGAAAGAAAAGAATGAAAAAGAAAAAAGAAATAATGGAAACAAACCTTTTTTAAATACTGAGAAAATGGTTTGAAGGGAGAGGAGGGCAAGGGGAAAAAAAAGAAAAAGAAACAAGATGTGTCAGATACAGGAAAAACTTCCTTCTGACAAATGTAGTAATTACATGTACTTAAAATCTACAAATAAATTAAATTTATAAAACATGTGAAATATTTTGAATTTGTTATAAATTATATCTAAGTATGTTGCATATTATGAAAATTGTCCTGTTAAATTAATTCTAGTTACAATTAAATTGTTATTTGTAGAATTGTCTATGACTTCAAAATTCCAGCTACATGAACAGAACTAAAATGTATTTAATTTATAAAATCCCTAGAGAAATTTATCTCATTAAAAGAGGAGAGTTTTGAAAATTATTCAAAGTTTCAATAATTTTACAAGAAATATAATTGTACCTTACACTAAACATAGCAATGATAATGAGAACGCTGATTTTTTTTTCTTATTTAGAGGAAAAAATGAAACAGAAAGACGATAGAAATACAAGACTTCAAAAAAAATAAAAACAAAAACAAAAACCAGTAAGAAATCACTGGTTGACAATTACATATTTTACTCCTAGAAGTAGTTGTTCAAATTACAAAAGTGAAGCACACAAAGAAGACATTTAAACAGTGAGACTGCAATCAGCTCTGTTCATCTACCCAACAAAAAACTTAGTATTATGGTCATCGATCCTACACACTCAAACATACATGCAGTTATATGCTTTAGAATACTTTTCTTTCCTCTCTATCTTTCTACAGTAGCTATAATCAATTCTCCTAAACTGTTTAGAAGTTCTATACATGTATAAGTCTCTACTTGCATACCTGGCCTTTCTGTATTAGAGGGAAAAACAAACCAAAACAAGTCAACAATACAATTCCTAGAGAAACACAAAATGAGAAGGACATATAAAACCACAATACTAGGTGATCTACGGTTGTCACCATAATGTCTCCTGTTATTTTCAATAAAATTTTCCATATCTTCAGGCACCATATAATTACACTTAGTGGTACGTAGCACTATTAATAAAAACAAAACTTTGAAGACATTCTAGGACTTCAAAGGCAGGTAGTAATCAAATCAGAATGGGTATCCTATTGAATCTTGCCATCCCCAGAGTAGTTGCCCCTACTCCCAGACTTGAAACCCTCAGGCGTACCAGATTTGAATAAAATCAGTCAAGACAAAACAGCAATATAGCCAACCTTCTCTGACTCATCTCTGCTATGCTATTTTTCTGTCATTGCTGTTTACTTTTCTCCTTCGTTCCATTGTCTGTCCCTTTCATTGAGGCCTTTCTGCCATTGTTCCTGGAATCCTGGTGATTTTCTTCTCTCTCTCTCTCTCTCTCTCTCTCTCTCTCTCTCTCTCTCTCTCATGTCCTTCAGTGTTCTTTGCAGGGTTGGATTGGTGGTCACGAACTCCCCCAGTTCCTCTTTGTCGTGGAAATATCTTGTCTCTCCATTAATTTTGAGAGACAGTTTTGGAGGGTACATCAATCTGGGTTGGAGGTTATTTTCTTTCAGGGCTTGGAATATTTTGCTTCAAGCTCTTCTTGATTTGATAGTTTGCATTGAGAAGTCCACTGTGATTTTGATGAGTTTTCCTTTCTAGTTAATCTGTTTCTTTTCTCTGACCACTTTTACTTTCTTTTACTCTGTTCTTGTGATGGATTTCTGGGATCCTGACTATTATATGTCTGGGTGTAGATCTGTTTTGGTTGTAGCTGGTTGGAGTTCTGTATGCCTCATATATCTGGACATCACTTCCTATGCTTGGGAAGTTTTCCTTAATTATTTCTGTGAATAGCTTCTTATTTCATTTGCATTTGTCCCTGCTTCTTCATTCACATTTTTTACGCTTAAGTTATAAATCCTCTTATCGTCTTCTATTGTTACTTCCTGGTTCCTTGTTATTTTTAAGAGATCCTTCCTTTTGCGATCATACATTGCAAATCTGTCTTCAAGTTTTAAAAGTCTGTATTTAGTTTCTTTTAAGAAGTTTTGCCAGCTTTCAATGGAGTTTTTAATTTCCTGATATTCTCTTTGGATCTATTTTGTGTATTCTAGAATTTGCTTATATTCTTCATCAAAGGCTTCTCTCCTTTCTCTGGGTTCCTCCATTCTTCCATTTGTTTCTTCTTGAGAGTACTCAGTGTTTCTTTTATTAATCTTATATCTTGCTTCACCTGAGTTAGAATTTCAGATTTAAATCCATCGATGAGGACATGGAAGTATTTCTTTATTTCCAATGAGGCCTTTCTGATATTGCATGTCTGCTGCCCTAAATCTCCTCTGTACTCACCCCTCCTGGGCTTATTTTCCCTGGGTTGGTGGTTGAAGGTCTTTTGCTGTTTCTCTGTCTTGTCTTCTGGTTTCCCTCAGACAGGTGAACAGTGGAGGTGTCCAGACCTTTACATACTGCCTTAAGTCCCTCTGCAGCTTACCGGCTAGGACAGTGCTGCTCTTCCCTGTCTGCTGTTGATCTGTGAGGTGCATGCAGGGACAGTGGTATGAGCCTGTTCCAGGGATGGGCATGGTGGCTCATGCCTGTAATCCCAGCACTCATGGGGCTGAGGCAGGAGGATCATTGCGAGTTGGAGACCAGCCTGAGCTTCAAAGTGAGCTCAAGGACAGCTTGAGCTGCATAGCAAGACCCTGTCTCAAAAAGACAAAAAAAAAAATTCAGGGCCACTTCTAAGTCAAACTTTCTTGCTTAATCTAAACTTGGTGGCAACATAGTCATTTTTGTGTATAAGAACCACTAAAGTGTCCTTTGGCAATCCTTTTTAAGGTCCCCTCACAGGTTTATTTGTCTAGGGCTCATTGCCTTTGTTTGACAATAAAATGCTCTGTGCATTTTGTCTACAATAAATACTTTTTCTCAGTCCTCTTTTGACTCTCTACCTTGCAGTTTTTTTCTGAGTTGAGGGAAGGACCCACCAACCAGATTGTGCACACGTACTGCACACATATGCAATGTATTTTAATGTTTCTTGTATTCCCTTTCCCCATTCCCCTCTCTCTCATCTCTTAATTCCCTGCCATATAAGAATGATCTACTTGTCTAAGGCCATACCACCCTGAATGTGCCTGATCTCGTTTGATCTCAGAAACTAAGCAGGATCGGACCTGGTTAACACTTGGACAGGAGAATGATCTATTGCTCTGTTTCTTAGCATCTGTCCTTTACTTTTCTCCTTATTCCTTCTTCCTTGTTTAACTTCTTTTTATCAATCACTGTTTTAACATAACAATACTATGCTTGCGTCATATGCTTCTTTGTTCCCAAATAACTGATCAAGATATTAAACTACTCTCTGTAACTATTTCTTAAACTTTAAAAGTCACTTAAAATGAGTGATTTAGATATGTGATGTAGCTCAGTGTGAATGCTCCAGGTTAAATATCCAATATGGAAAATAGAAATTTCTAAGAGTCCTAGAAAAATGGCATAATCATCATTGGTTATTCATTAATGTAAAAGTAAGAATTTCTTTCAATTCAGTCTATTCCTCCTAATCAAAATTGCATATTCTCCCAGAACTCTATTTTTTTATATTATGACACTATTTTAATGTAAAAAAGTCTTTAGAAAACTTTCAGCAAAAGGTCTTTCTGTTTTTTTTTCTGCTTTATATACCATATGGTAGCCTACAAGATAGGAAAGCTTATGTAATCATCACATATCTGTTGAAAAGAATACTTGGATTAGTTAGACTCAGATTTCATCATATATATATATATATATATATATATATATATATATATATATTTCAAAGGTAGAATATATATATATATTAATTTTATAACCATTCAATAAAACTGAAACTCTCTATGTATCTTTTCACACAGCTGAAAAATTGAGATACTGCTTTTGGTGGACAACAGTTTATGTGTTAAATTACCCCCAGGAACACTCTCTGAAAGCAAGAATTCATATTTAAAGATGAAAATATCACACTTAAAGGATTTTTGAAATATATTTCAAATACACAAGAATCTTTCATTACTGGTAAGAGCTCCATTTAGAAATTTCAAGATGACAGAGTTGTATATGTAGCTCAGTGGAAAGTCCACACCTAGCATGTGTAAGGCTATGATTGTAATCCTTAACATGACCAAAAATCTAAAAACCATTTTTTACTGTATATATATATATATATATATATATATCCACTTGATGCTTTTACAATTATTCCTACATTATTGAGCAAGTGTAACTGAAGATGTGATTCATACCTGAATTGACATAGTCTTTGTAGTGAGAATAATATTTTAAGAAATTGCTGGTAATTGATGTAGGACACAAGAATATGGGTTCTCAGCATAAATTTGGGAACTCCAAATATGTATTCTTTCACAAAATCTCATAGACAAGCACGTATTTTAAAATCTATTACTCTAATCTTATCCAACCACCAAAGTAATGTTTAATAAATATTCTTTGGGGCCCATAAATTTATGTCTTTATCCTCTGTGAAATCTAGCATAACACTCACAAAGAATTACAACTTATTGAGTATAATAGAGTATGATATTAATGTTAGAAATGTATGGAAATTATTTAAAACTTGTCATATTTTCTATACTCAAGTGATGATTGAGAAGTTAATATTTTCAATGTGTAATAAGTTTCAAGTGTGAAAGTCATTGAATAAAGAAGGAGCACAATCTACTCTTGTTCAACAATAATTAGTTTGAGATTTGTCCCATTTTCTCTTCTTCCTAGGAAACTGGGAATGGCAAGTAATAAAAAATTTGGACGTTTAAGAAACAAAATTATGAACTTTTTGTGGCATCACAGAGTACTTGATGATATCTTAGTTCCTGGATGGTGTATATCTCTTTAGCCTGTATTTTTTGTTAATAATAGTAACAAAAGCAAAAATACTAATAGCATCAACAATTACATCAAAATAATTTCAAATGTATTTTTCTTTCAGCTCACTTCTATACAAATAGTAATTGTTAGTAATTCTGTTGTTACACATAAATTCATGATATTAAACTGTTTTATGTAGCAATGAAATAGATTTCAGTGCAATTTATAAGTAAATATTTATTCTATATGTTAATCATTACTTAACTTCACTAAGTATTTTGATTATATAAGACCAGATTGCAAGGGTTTAGCTAAGTCAGTTTTGGTTCTAACAAACAAAATGTCTTTGTTATTTTTAAAGAAATGCTAGAATTTTGAAATATTGTCAAATCACTTTTAGCTATTTCCATAGAGGATTTAAGAATGGATTTTAAATTTAATTAAACTGAAATATCAGGCCAATACTAGTATAAAAATATTACATAATATTATACTGTACATTATTAGGCTACTTTTATTGTCAATACCAACTCATAATCAGTATTTTCACAAACTCCATGCAAGATGGCTGATTGAGATGTAGCACAATAGAGAACCTCTCTGAGAAAAACAACTCAAACGCTGGAATCTGACACCATGGAGAGGATCAGATGAAAGAAGAGGAATTCTCGCTACCCAAGAAAAATCTGAGGAGAAAGAAAAAAATAGAAAAAGAAGGATGGATGGAGAGCTGGAGCTGGGCATGCTCCAATAGCTATGCTGGGGGCATCTTGGAGTCTGGTGACTCATGATCAAGCTAGGATTGCAGCCCTGTTGAGAGCAGGGGGTTGCTGAGCTTGAGACCCTTGGTGGGAGGAGGCACTGCAGCAGGGAGTGGCGAGCTTGAGTGGAGTTGCACAGACTTTGGTGAGTCTTGGGAATTGTATTGCCCAGAGCAAGATCACCAACAGGATAGCATACTGGATTTGGGCAACTAAGGCATGAATCAATGGCTGAGGTGGCTTCACTTGGTGGCTCCTGGCCCAGAGTGGATTGGTGGTATCTACTTGGGCTGGGCCATGCCCCTGATTGGGACCCAATAGCCATGAAGGAAGCTGTCCCAAACCTATTACAACAACAGGGCACAGTCTAACATGCTTAAGTCACTCACTGGTTGAGGGGGAGGGGCCAGCCCACTCAACTGCCCCTGTGTGCACCTCACAGATCAACAGCAGACAGGGAAGAGCAGCACTGTCCTAGCCGGTAAGCTGCAGAGGGACTTAAGGCAGTATGTAAAGGTCTGGACACCTCCACTGTTCACCTGTCTGAGGGAAACCAGAAGCATGACAAGACAGAGAAACAGCAAAAGACCTTCAACCACCAACCCAGGGAAAATAAGCCCAGGAGGGGTGAGTACAGAGGAGATTTAGGGCAGCAGACATGCAATATCAGAAAGGCCTCATTGGAAATAAAGAAATACTTCCATGTCCTCATCGATGGATTTAAATCTGAAATTCTAACTCAGGTGAAGCAAGATATAAGATTAATAAAAGAAACACTGAGTACTCTCAAGAAGAAACAAATGGAAGAATGGAGGAACCCAGAGAAAGGAGAGAAGCCTTTGATGAAGAATATAAGCAAATTCTAGAATACACAAAATAGATCCAAAGAGAATATCAGGAAATTAAAAACTCCATTGAAAGCTGGCAAAACTTCTTAAAAGAAACTAAATACAGACTTTTAAAACTTGAAGACAGATTTGCAATGTATGATCGCAAAAGGAAGGATCTCTTAAAAATAACAAGGAACCAGGAAGTAACAATAGAAGACGATAAGAGGATTTATAACTTAAGCGTAAAAAATGTGAATGAAGAAGCAGGGACAAATGCAAATGAAATAAGAAGCTATTCACAGAAATAATTAAGGAAAACTTCCCAAGCATAGGAAGTGATGTCCAGATATATGAGGCATACAGAACTCCAACCAGCTACAACCAAAACAGATCTACACCCAGACATATAATAGTCAGGATCCCAGAAATCCATCACAAGAACAGAGTAAAAGAAAGTAAAAGTGGTCAGAGAAAAGAAACAGATTATCTAGAAAGGAAAACTCATCAAAATCACAGTGGACTTCTCAATGCAAACTATCAAATCAAGAAGAGCTTGAAGCAAAATATTCCAAGCCCTGAAAGAAAATAACCTCCAACCCAGATTGATGTACCCTCCAAAACTGTCTCTCAAAATTAATGGAGAGACAAGATATTTCCACGACAAAGAGGAACTGGGGGAGTTCGTGACCACCAATCCAACCCTGCAAAGAACACTGAAGGACATGAGAGAGAGAGAGAGAGAGAGAGAGAAGAAAATCACCAGGATTCCAGGAACAATGGCAGAAAGGCCTCAATGAAAGGGACAGACAATGGAATGAAGGAGAAAAGTAAACAGCAATGACAGAAAAATAGCATAGCAGAGATGAGTCAGAGAAGGTTGGCTATATTGCTGTTTTGTCTTGACTGATTTTATTCAAATCTGGTACGCCTGAGGGTTTCAAGTCTGGGAGTAGGGGCAACTACTCTGGGGATGGCAGGATTCAATAGGATACCCATTCTGATTTGATTACTACCTGCCTTTGAAGTCCTAGAATGTCTTCAAAGTTTTGTTTTTATTAATAGTGCTACGTACCACTAAGTATAATTATATGGTGCCTGAAGATATGGAAAATTTTATTGAAAATAACAGGAGACATTATGGTGACAACCGTAGATCACCTAGTATTGTGGTTTTATATGTCCTTCTCATTTTGTGTTTCTCTAGGAATTGTATTGTTGACTTGTTTTGGTTTGTTTTTCCCTCTAATACAGAAAGGCCAGGTATGCAAGTAGAGACTTATACATGTATAGAACTTCTAAACAGTTTAGGAGAATTGATTATAGCTACTGTAGAAAGATAGAGAGGAAAGAAAAGTATTCTAAAGCATATAACTGCATGTATGTTTGAGTGTGTAGGATCGATGACCATAATACTAAGTTTTTTGTTGGGTAGATGAACAGAGCTGATTGCAGTCTCACTGTTTAAATGTCTTCTTTGTGTGCTTCACTTTTGTAATTTGAACAACTACTTCTAGGAGTAAAATATGTAATTGTCAACCAGTGATTTCTTACTGGTTTTTGTTTTTGTTTTTATTTTTTTTGAAGTCTTGTATTTCTATCGTCTTTCTGTTTCATTTTTTCCTCTAAATAAGAAAAAAAAATCAGCGTTCTCATTATCATTGCTATGTTTAGTGTAAGGTACAATTATATTTCTTGTAAAATTATTGAAACTTTGAATAATTTTCAAAACTCTCCTCTTTTAATGAGATAAATTTCTCTAGGGATTTTATAAATTAAATACATTTTAGTTCTGTTCATGTAGCTGGAATTTTGAAGTCATAGACAATTCTACAAATAACAATTTAATTGTAACTAGAATTAATTTAACAGGACAATTTTCATAATATGCAACATACTTAGATATAATTTATAACAAATTCAAAATATTTCACATGTTTTATAAATTTAATTTATTTGTAGATTTTAAGTACATGTAATTACTACATTTGTCAGAAGGAAGTTTTTCCTGTATCTGACACATCTTGTTTCTTTTTCTTTTTTTTCCCCTTGCCCTCCTCTCCCTTCAAACCATTTTCTCAGTATTTAAAAAAGGTTTGTTTCCATTATTTCTTTTTTCTTTTTCATTCTTTTCTTTCCCTTCCTCCTTCCATCGTTCCATTTCCAATTTGAACATTTTCTTCCTATTTCATAACATCTATCATATAATTTTGTTCTTATTTACACATTCTGTGTCATACCAGAGAAACAATGTGGTATTTACACATATGTGTCTTCTGTATCTCACTTAAGGGTATGGTCTCAAGGTGCATCCATTTACCTAGAAAAGTATTAAGATTATCCTTCTGTCTGTGTTGTTTTTATTAAAAAAAAACTTTTTTAAAAAAATTACATATTGCTCTTTTAAAAATAGTTGTTCAAGTTAAAAAATTAAAGCACACATAATGGACACTCAAGCAGTGAGACTGCAAACAAACTGTTCAACAATGAAACAAGAACTAAGAAATATGGGTAACAATCCTGCACACATAAATATACATGCAGTTATATGTTTTATGGCACTTCCTATTTTCTCTTTTTTACAAAAGCAATTATACATTTTTTAATTAAAGAGAGAAAAAAACAGGAAAATGGTAGAAATATTACAGAATTTCAAGAAAAGATAAACGGTAAGAAATTACTAGGTAATACATTACATATTGTTCTTTTAGAAATAGTTATTCAAGTTACAGAATTAAAACACACAAAGTGGACACTAAAGCAGTGAGAGTGCAAATGGATCTGTTCAACAACCCAACAAGAACCTAGAAATATGGTCATCAATCCCACACATCTAAACATACATGCAGCTGTATCTTTTATAGCACTTCCTATTTCCTCTTTTTTACAATAGCAATTATACATTTTTAAAATTTTATTTAAAGAGAAGAAAAATAAAACAAAACAGAAAAAAAGGGTAGCAACAATACAGAAAAACAATACAAAAAACTTATTTATTAATCAATTGATTGGCATTTGGGCTATTTCCAAGATTTAGCTAATACAAACTGCTCCTGTAAACATGAGAGTGTACATACACCTGTGGTATGATGCTTTTAATTCTTTAGGGAAGATACCAAGAAGGAGGATAGCTGGGTCAAATGTAACCTCTAGTTTTAGTTTCTTGAGGAATCTCCAAACTGATTTCCACTGTGGTTACATCAGTCTACACTCCCACCAAGAGTGGAAAAGAGTTCATTTTCACAACAACCATGGCAGCATTTGCTATTGGTTGATTTTTTAATAATAATAATCATTTTCTCCAAAGTCAAATCAAATTTTGTTTTAATTTCCATCTCGTGAATGAGCAGTGATATTGAACATTTTTTTTCACTTATTCATTTGCTGTTTATATTTCATCTGACAAGTGCATGTTCATCTCAGATGCCCATTTTTGGATTGGGTTTTTTAATTTGGGAGGTTTCATATTTTCGAGGTTTTTATGCATTCTTGATAGTAATCCTTTGTGTGTGGAATAGTTGGCAAAAATTTTTCCATTACTGTGGGTTGTCTAGTCCCTCTATTGGTGGTTTCTCTTGTTTTAAATAACATGAGATCAAAGTTATTGATTCTTTTTTATACTTCCTGTGCAACTGGGGTTTTGTTTCTAAAGAGTTTGCCTACACCTGTGTTTTCACGAATTCTACCTTTTTGATTTTCCATCAGATTTAGCATTTTTGTTTTAATATTTATACCTTTGGTTCATTTCAATTTTAGCTTAATGCATAGTGAGACATATGGGCAAGTTTTTATGTTCAGCAATGGAAAGCCAGTTTTTCCTGCAGCATTTATTAAAGAGACTATCTTACTTCTGGTGATGCTATTTGTCTCCTATGTCGAATATAAGGTGGATGTGTGTGGTTGGAGTTGATTGTGCATCTTTTAATCTGTTGCACTGATCCCCAGGTCTGTTTATCCAGGTCTTTTTTGTTTTTTTGTTTCTTTTCTTTTCTTTTTTTTCTTTTTTTTTTTTTTTTTTTTTTTTTTTTTTTTTTTTTTTTTTTTTTTTTTTTTTTTTTTTTTTTTTTTTTGCCAAACCATGCTATTTTATAACAGTAACTTTGTGGTATAATTTCAAGCCAGGCATTGTGATGTTTCCTGCCATCTATCTCTCTGTTGTCAAAATTGTATTTGCTGTTCTAGGCCTCTTCTGGTTCCAAATACATTTTAGGATAGTTTTCTGATTACATGAAATATGCTATTAGAATTTTGATTGGGATTCTATTAAATTTGAATAGCAGTTTTGGAAGTATGATCATTTTCACTTTATTGATTTTGCCTACCCTAAGGATAAGAGATATCTTTCCAATTTCTGATGTCCCTTCAATCTCACTTTTTCACAGTACCATAATTATCATTGTAAACTCATTTACTTTCTTCATTATATTGATTCCTAGCTATTTCCCTTTTTAAAATGCCATTGTAAAAAGTGTTGTTTCCCTAATTTCTCTCTTGGTGAGTTTGTTATTTTTCTACAGAAAACCTATTGAATTTTGAGTGCTGGCTTTATACCCAGATACATGATTAAATTCCTGTATTAAACCTAGAAGTCTTTTGGTAGAGTTTTTGGGGTCTTCTACGTAGAGTATCATGCTATCTGCAAATAACGATGATTTAACCTCTTCCTTTCCTGTTTATAAAACTTTTATTTCTTTTTTTTGCCTAATTGCTTTAGCTAATGTTACCTGAACTACATTGAATAGGAGTGGTAACAGCAGAATCATTGTCTTGTTCCTGATTTTAGAGTAAAATGTTCATTTTTTAGTCATTTAGTATGATATAGGTTGGAGATTTATCATAAATAGCTTTTATCAGATTGAGAGAAAGATCATGCACTCCAATTTTTGTAGAGTTTTATCATTTTTGGGTACTGGACATTGTCACACGCTTTTTCTGCATCTCAAAATAATCTTATGGTTTTTGCCCTTAGCTCTGTTGATAAGGTATATTACATTTATTGATTTGCATATATTGAACCATCCTGGAATCCTTGGGATGACTCCTTCTTGGTCATGGCATATAAACTTCTCGGTGATTTGTTGCATTCTGTTTGCCATGTCTTACTGAGAATTTATCTTCACAACTATTTTCATTAGGGAAGTCAGCCTATAATTTTTCTTTTCTTTTTTCTTTTTCAGTTAGATCTTTTTCTGGTTTGGATATCAGGGTAATATTTGCTTACTGGAATGGATTTGGGAGTATTACATTCCTTCCAATTATGTGAAAATGTTTGAGAAGTAGTATCATTTGGTATTTTCTAATTTCTTGTAGAATTCCACAGTATATCCACCTGGACTTGGGATTTTCTTTGTAGGTAGGTTTTAAATACATCCTCAATTTCATTGACTGTCATAAGATTATTCAGAATTATTATTTATTCTTGATTCAACTTTGGTAATTCATTATGTATCTAAGAATCTGTCCATTTCTTCTACATTTTCAAGTTTATTAGATCACAGATTCTCATAGTATGGATTGATGAACTTTTGATTTCCTGCAGGCTCTGTTGTGGTTTCACTCTTTTCATTCCTAATTGCATGGATTTGTGTCTTTCTTTCTTTCTTTCTTTCTTTCTTTCTTTCTTTCTTTCTTTCTTTCTTTCTTTCTTTCTAGAGAATAGTTGACCAAGTGCTTGTCAATGTTATTTAATGTTTCAAAGAATCAACTCTTCAATTCTTTGATTCTTTGTATTATTTTCTTAGTCTCCATTTCACAAATTTCCCCTTCCCTGTGCAAGTTTGGGCTTGACTGTTTTTCTTTTACTAGAATCTTGAGGTTCAGTGTTGTTTATTTGATCTCACTTTGTTTTCCTGACATAGGAATTTACTGCTATAAATTTCCCTTGTAGGATGATTGCATTTTGTCCCAGAATGTAACAGTTATAATAACATGTTGAACTGTTATCATTTAATTATAGAAAATGTCTATTTTCCATTAAAGAAATAGAAGTAAGCCTTCCTTCTTTATTTCCCTTTTATATTGTTTAAGCTGCAAGTTCATAGATTGCTGTCACTCACATACAGTAAATTCCAGCAAATATTCATTGAGTTCTACACCAACAACTATACTGAGTCAATTTAGTTCGGCATTTTTTTACTCAAATTAATACAATAATTTGAATATTACAAGTGGTAAACTTTTGAATATTCTATACCAAAGAAGCACATATTAGTGGATAAGGGTTTAAAATATCTACAAGTAGTTGGCATAAGAAACTCATCAAATATATTAAATTTAATTAGGCAAACTCAAAATGAGTTAAAAATTAATTCAAGATGCGAATTATTTGGTTTTAATGAAAAGTAATTTAAATCTCATAAAATAAATTGAATTATTGTACAGTGATCTCACTATAATATATAAAACTTGTAATAGATGACCTGGAAACTGTATCTGGTAATTTGTAACCTTACTTTTAATGAAGAGTGATTTTATGAATAATAAAGGAAAGAATTTCTTGAGTTTGGTGTGAGCAAAGAATTAGATTTATGGATTTCAAATACAAATAATAAACTATCACTTATAGCATGGGAAAATTAATAGCACAAAGATCCACAAAGTTTATGCAGAAAACTTCAAGTATTGTGGTTGATAGATAACATTTATGTTAGAAAACTGTAAAAATGCTTTTAGAATATTGTGGAATACTCAGAGCTGCTAAATAAACTATTTCTATGTTATTATGTAAATTGTTCTTCAATCAATAAACATAACTAATTAGACATTATTCAAAAATATTTTAATTAATTTTCCTGTAAGTATAGAATGGAAATTTTTGTAGGCACATGTGCTCAAACACATTTAATTCAATATAAAAAATCTGTTTGGTAAATTGGCATATTGTTTTATTAATGGGTAATTTAGCACTTCTCCAGTGTTTTTAAGGAAGTTCATCCCAAAACCATTTGAAATAGGAATGCATTTGTTGTACATGCAATATGACAAGAGGAGTTGTATTTTATGAATCCATGCTATATTTAGAATCTTTCATTTGTAGATGCTCTTTACTAAGTCTGTCACTTGACATTTAGACATAAAATTTGTTTATTCAATTAAAAAATAGGACATTTTTGTGAGAATATATTTGTCACATCGTAAAAGCTAAATGGATAAATCAATTTGTTGAATGACAAAACACTAAATATAAAGACAGATATTTTCAAAAACTGAAAATTTTGAAAAAGTGTGTTATATCTTCTTGTTCAGACTATGTGTTTTAGATTCATTTATTCAATCATTCAAACTATGTTGTAAACATGGGTCATACAGAGGACAATTAGAGCTAGGACTTGGAGTTTAAAATATTATTTTTATGATGGTCACCCACAGTTAACACAAGAAAATGCAGGAAATCTATCCACAACACTAAAGACATATCATATTTAGCAAAGGGCCTGAATCCCACAGCAATGTCCCACATGGGTGCAGATGAAAACCCAGAGCTCATGACAATGCCTCCCATGAGTCCAACTGGAGGTCTAGAGCCCACAAGAAGGACTCACACCAGTCTCTTTTATGCATCCGTGCTGGGAAGGCCCAAAGGTCAGCAGTGGAAGCCAGAAAGTCTATGCCAGCAGGGTAAAGGAGCTGTACTGATAGGTTGAGGGTTCTCAGCTGGAGCCGAGAAGTCACACAACAAAGACCAGGCTGCCCTGAAAAGCACTACAGCCATCCTCAGCGACGTGGAGGCCCCAAACTCCTCTAACAATAAGTACAGTCAAGTACATGCCAGGAAGCCAGCGTGGCGAGTTCATCCTGGAGATTAAGTGGCACATGTCTTCCTCTCTTGAGCCAGGAAGTAATGCTCCATATGAGGGCTAGAGCTTTTTCAGGAGAACCAATGGCTCACACAGCAACATGTACGAGAACCCACAATGCCTCAATGCACTAATGTGATGCACAGCACTAACGTGAATAGCTTCTCCTTCTCCATGTCTTCATTTATGCTGGCAACTTTCCTCAGGTGAATCATCTACGCTCAGCACCATGCTGATGTAATCCAGCCAGTGTTAAATTGACCACTAGTTTTTAATCCATAACAAACTATCACTAAGAAAAACCTGAAGATATAGTGATGAAAATTAAACAGAATTCCTGACCTTATATTATTAGAGAAACAACATGTCCCTAATTGTAACATCATATTCTTACAGTACATATTTTTTTAAAAATCAGATTTTTATTAATTTCAAAAAAAGCATAATCTAGAAAAAAGAGACCATTTCCTAGAAGAGAAAAACATTAGAGAGAAAATACTAATTAGCAAAACAAAACTTGAAAGATGACACAAAAATAACAAAATTAAAATGCCAAGAAATAAAATCTAGGAAGAAAAAATCTAGAAAAACTCTAGAAAAAAAGAGACACCATTTTCTAGAAGAGAAAAAAATTACAGAGAAATTATTACTAAGTAAAACAAAGCTTGAAAGATGACACCAAAATAACAAAATAAAAATGCCAAAAAATAAAATAATTTAAGGCAGAAAGACCACTATGTGCAAAGATCCCATGAGGACAAAATTCCTGGCACATCTGAAATCCTGATATTGGCAATATGAGATTCATCTATTCTTTTCAGTATTCACAAACAAGGATATGAGAGACAGAATGCTCAGCAATATACACAATAACATGATGATATGATATACTTCTTGCTGAAGAGCTATTAAAAATCAAATGTCAAAGATTTTGGACAAGGAAAGGGTCATGATTATCAATGAAGAATTGTTGAGTAATGAATTTAAAATTTTAACATCATTTTGTATCATTGAGGTTTACTTTATTGAAGACATTGAATTACAAACTACTTTGCTTAACTATTTATGAAATCACAGATGGAAGAATTAGCCTAAGTCTGATGGAAGATTTTGCTGATAAATATCCATAGCACATATTTTTCAACTATACTCATACACTAGAAAAAAGTGTGTATATTAATGTTTTCAAAAATGAGCTAGAGTGCACAAAAGATTGTGCTGAAGTAGTTAAACCTTGTTTTTTACATTTTAATTTTTTAAAAGAATGTCATGTATATTTTTTCTACTAATAATTGAAAATGTTAATATAATACCATATTTTTTTTCTATTATGATGCCAGTTGAAATATTGATGTTGTCTAGTTTGACTCTGTAAAGTGAGAACATGGCAGAATCAGAGAGAAACTTAGTAAACTCTACGAGTTTCCAAGATTTTCACTTTAGAAATTAGGATGCTTAAAGTGTGGTTCCTTACCTAGGAAAATGAATGTTATCTGGATATTGTTAGCAATGTAAATTCTTAGATAATTCACTTTAGGTTGAAATACCAGAACTCAGCAGTAAGATGAAATCTTCATGTTGATTTAATTTGAATTTCTCTTGATGGTCAGAGTTACTGAGCATTTTTTCTTGTATTCATTGGCCACTTGCTTTTCCTCTGAAGAATGTCAATTTATTTCAGTTAACCATTTTTGGACAAGTCTTTTATTTTTTGTTTATTCGCAAATTCTAGACATTATACCTTTGTCAGAAAAGTAGCTGACCAAATTTTACCCATTTTCTTGGTTACCTTTTCATTCTATTATTTCCCTTGTTGTCTGGAAAGTTTTTAATCTAATATAATCCCATTTGTTGATTGCTGATAGTACCTTTTTGAAATTTGTGTTCATTTTAGAAAATTGTTTTCTGTGCTAATGTTTTCAAGAATCTTACCTGTTTCATCTTCCAGCAGATTAACTATTTCTGATTTAATATCTATGTATTTAATCCATTTCAATTTTATTTTGGTGCTGGATGATAGATAAGATCTAGACAAAATGTTTATCATAAAAATGAAATAAAAAAATGGTAATGAGGCTGCTAGGAACAAAAGAACCCTTTTATGTTGTTGGTGGGAGTATAAATAATCACTATAGAAGTCAGCTGAGTGAATCTTCAGAAAATGTAAAACTACAAACTCCATTCAAATGAACTATTAATTTTCTTGGTATCTTCATCAAAGTATTAAAGACATCAATACCATAATGATACATTTATACCCATGTTTATATCAGTAAAATTGTAACTCATAATAGCTAAAGCTTTAAGGTGTCCTAGATGGATGAATCCAGAAAATGTGGTATCTATAGAAAACAGAGTAGTAAACTGCCATAAAGAACGATAAATGTGAGTCTCTTGTAGTGAAACAGATGCATCTTGACAACATAATGTTGAATGAAATAAATCATATACATCTGTTTAAAAATCACATAACTTCTTTTATATGAGAAACCCAAAGTATGAATAATTTAATAACTAAATAAAAGATAGACAAACAGGAAACAGGAAGCTATATCTTTAAAAAAGGGAATCCAAAAGGCTGAGGGAGAGGAGAAGGTAGGAAATTGAAGGGTAAATAAAAATAATTCAGGGAAAATAATTAGGATATATCAAGTACATGTATCTACCCCTAAGAGTAATCCAAACATTATTTACTGCAAACATACTAATTAAAATATTGAAAAGAAAGGAAAACTAGGTCTGTTTCATACTCAAGTGATTACAACTCTTATTGATGTTTTAGAATATTACTCTAAAACTTAGTACCTTTAAATCTAATGTTGATTTTATGATATTACTTATTTCATCAGTGTGATATAAAAACCATACTGCATGTTTTTGGCATAGGAATGTACAGTGAATAGTAATGTTGCTCAGTGACTATAAAGTACTATTAATAAAATCTTGACTACTTAACCTGAAATGGATCGGTGAGTCAAGGATTTCAAAATGTGAATCCAACAGCAGCAGGAATAGCAGCACTTGAGAATTTGTTAGAAGCAAATTCTTGGAATTCACTCACCTAATACAGAATCAACAACTCTGGAGAAATCTGGGTTTCTATGAGCTCTCCAGGAAGTAATGGTGCATGAAAAATTTGAGAATCATAGATCAGTGAATGTTGATGTATGAACACTTCCAATCTTCATAACTAAAATATTTTACTTCAATCGTTTATCCTCTTCTTGAAGTAGAATAATTGTATCATTTAGAATTAATCTTATTAATTTCATATAAGCTATTCTCAGTATTTTGAAAACAACTTATCTTCTAAATATCCTGTTGGGCCAGACTTTATGAAAAGAGATATTAAACTATTTAATTACAATGATCTCCTCCAAAATTTTAAATGAATTTAAAATAAAGACTGCAATAATTCCTGGGCAGAGTGACACCATTTGAGGCCAGTCTGAACTGCATAATAAGACCCAGTCTCAAAATTAAATAAGTTAATTAAAAATACAATTGTATTTTATGCCTAAATGATATTAAATTATAGTAATCTACTCATTTGGATACAATGGGTAATGATGGATGGATGATAGACAAAACGTACAAAGAAAAGAGTGAAGTTGCATGGTTTAATACCTAAAAAATTGCATAGCTTCTTATATGTGACACAGTGATTTTGTGTTAAAAATGTATATCAAAAAGAGTAAATCATAAAAAAATCAGAGATTTAAAAAAACTGAAGCTGAGCATTTATAAAATATGATGTACTGAGGTAACAATTTCAACTTCACAAATGTTCAATTTAAATGTAGGAAATATGTATATAAAATACTAATATCTATGTAACCATCTTATAGACTTGTATTGTTAGTTATGTAGTTTAGCAACTCAGCCAAAGTAGTTCATACACTCTTGATCTTCTCTTTCTAAAATATAAATCTGAATTTAGAATGAAGCAGTATATCAGACTGTTCATTTTCATTAGTCCGTCCATTAAACTTATAATATTCACTTGATATATTACATGAAATATTCTTTTTTATAAACTCATAAACAGCAGGAATGATATCTAAACCTACCACTTAATAATTGCCAAACAGCAATTATGCTATTTTAACACTTCTTCCCATTGTATTCTATTTTATAATGTTATGAAATTATACCTTGTGTTATGCAACACAAATTGATTCACTTTTGTGAGTGATACAATATTTAATACCTTATGTAACATAGACAAAAATAGACATTAATCTGCTGTACTGTTTGTGATCATAAACATCCATGAAAATCATGATATAGCCCTGACTAGTTAGGTTGCAATATTAAAATACATAAAATTATTTTCTGTAATCCAAAGAATAATTATTACAAACTTAAAAATCTTTTGTGACATTGCAATTTTCAACATTTGGATAGAGTCTCTATTTTCAACATACACAAAAAAACATCTTTTTGGCATTTTTATTTATTAAATAAGTAAATTATATTTAAATAAGATTATTCAGATAAAATTACCAACTGATATGAAAAGTTTAAATGTTTAATAAAGTAGTGTTGAGGCAAGGGCTGTCTGAAATAAAGGATTGATTGAAACATTACACATGCTAACTTCAAAAGGAGCCCACAGAAGTTTGGTAAGTCACAGGTGACTTGTTCAGAGAGCAGCTGGAAACATGACTACAGTGCCTAATATCCTAAAGGAGTTTTATGAAAAATTTTAAGGAAAAGAAAAAAAATTGCTTATCTCAAACCTGTATTTGTTATGTGCTGTAGTCAGGGTTTACAAAGAAAAAGATTTAATACAGGATGCATGATTTTTAAGATTATTTTATAGTATTCACCCAAAGAATTAAAAGTGTAGATTTGTTCACACATTAGAGACTTAAAGAATCCAGCTGAGGAACTGGTTAGATTCCATGGCAATGTCCTTCACAAGTCTAACTGGAGGCCTAGAGAGCATGGTAATGTCTCATGCAACTCTGTACCAAGGATCTGCACAGGAAGTTCCAAAGATCAGTGGTGAAGCTAGAAAGTCTGCACAAGTGGGATGAAGGATCTGTACCATCTGAAAAATGAGACGTGGGATGAAAAATCTGCTTCAGAGCCATGAAATGATGCTCAAACTAAGGACCAGAGCTCCTATAGAAAGAACTACAGCCTATCTCTGTGACAGTGAGGACCTGAGCTCCTCTGAAGAGAACAGCTGAATTCATATCAGGAAAACCAGCATGGCAAGCTTGCCCAAAATCAATAGCATGGCCTCTTCTCCTCCAGTTCTCCTTTACGCTGTTGGCAACAATCTTCAGATGGGCCTTTCACACATGGTACCATGCTGACTTGGTTTAGCTGGGCATTACAAATTGACCATCTGTTAATCCACCACAAAAGAAGAGTTTAACAAGATCAGAATATTTTGGAATGGGAAGATAGTCCATAGGATACATACGTATTGCTTCTAGATTGGTTTGGACTAATGATGAGGAAAATTTCTTGGTAATAGCAGGCTGTGAGAAACCTGATATTCAGTTAAATGAAGGTTGAACACAATATCCACACAGGAGCTCAGAATAATCTGTGATTGCCTTCTAGCTCATAACTAATTAACACCACTTATCTCTCTTATACATCTGTTCTGATTAAACTTAAGACAAATCAAGACTTATATATATCTTTTAAAAATAGTTTGCGTATATATGAAATAATTATTTTAGTGACATGCATAATATTTTCAGTCAGGAAATAAAGATAAACATTAATAAAATTCGGTTATTCTTTGTTATAATTGTCTGCATGATACAAAATTTAAGTTAATTAAACTTCAACTTAATGCATACTTATGAATTACTTTCTTATTAAATTATTTTTTAATTAATGAATAAATCAAGATAATTTTGTAAGTTGTGATTAGAATATGTTTATTCATAGTATAGTATATTTTTAAAAGATCATGAGTCTAAAACAAGTCATTAAGGAGAAAACAAATCAGACAATTACTATTGTAAAAATCACAGTACTGACACTATAAGACCTTATTTGTTGAAAACACATCAATTAACCACATACAAACTAGAAGTTCTTTGCTGTAAATCATTTACCTGAGCAGTCTTGGTATATCTTACCTAGGTTGGAAGGAGACTGATAGGAATTGCTTGTTGTTATGAGACTTTCAAATTGACCTTTGAATTCAGTCTTTAACTCTGAATGAGAAAAAAATTTCCAAAAGATGGACAGGCTTGATTGATTCTGATAATCAAGGAGCTCACTTGACATTTTAGGGAAGTGAAATGGGATTTCTAATGAGAATGTTTGAATAATAACTAACAATATTAAGCTTGGTGTTTTGAAAATTATCAGAACTATTAAGAGTTATAACTATGAATTAAAAATAAAATTAGTAAAAATATATTTAATAGATAGTAAATAGTTAAGAAATAAAGTAAGAGCTGAAAAATTAGGATGCAAGGTTAACTACAAATCGATCATTTCATTGTCAAATTTTACATTTGTAATCTCAAATTTAATTAAACCTTGGATAAAATGGTTAACTAAGAAACAGATTTCTAATGTTTATTAGCCATTTCAGAGAAATTTAATTCCGTTTTAGCAGCAAGCAAAAATCGGAATAAGCTAGCTAACAAATTAAGTAATTGATTTTCCTAATGATGTTCTTCAGTTCTGTTATTAAATTTATGAAAATGAAGGAGCTGTGTCTTTTTTGTAAGAGCCCTCACACTCTGCCTGGTCCTCACTCTTGCCTTTCCCTGGGTTTGGGAGAATGACCTTGCAGAGTAAACACTGATGAAGAAATGCCAACCAACTGACAGGAAGGAGTGTAATATGGAAACTACTTCTATTATTTTGTAATAGCACATAGTTAATTAAGTCTTCTGTGTTTTTCATAAACACTTCCAGACATGCGATGTTTCTGTGTCTGAGTGTGGAGAAACAGAATTTTTGTTGTTTATGTAAGCTGTGTGCAACACTTTTATCTTTTCACTATTTCAAAATGTATCAAATTTTGTTAGTTAAAAATATTACTTGTTATTGAAATTTAAATGATTAGCAGTCAAGGACACTAATATGATAAAAACGGTGTCCTAATTTTGACCTCAAAAGAAAATAAACTTTATTTATTTTATTATAATATTTATAGAAATTTATTAAATTTTTATATTTTAAGTACTTATCATTAAATATAAAATTATGATTAGTTAAATGCAAGTGGTTTGCTTTTTAAAAGCAATAAACTCCAAAATCCAACTAGTTAATCAAAATTATATTTTTATACTAACTACAAATCTTCAAAGGAAAAAATGCTTGTGGCAATGCTTTCTAATGTTTAAAAATTATTTGATATTTATTTGTCACATTAAGTCATTGGATACTGTCAATTGTTTCAGAATGGAACCCCATGCATTCATTTTTATAATCTATACATTTTTGAACCTTAAAGTTGTTAATTTATCAAAATTCATTTGCAACTTCCTTCTAAATAATTGCCAGTCTGGGAGCTTGAGAACATAATTTGGCATCATATAGAAACAAATATCTCAAGACTTAACAATAAGACAGTGCATATTTAATTCTTTGCAGCAGAATTAAAACTATTCTTTAATTCTCTTATGCATTTGCTGGGAGATAGGTTCTATTTACCTAAAAGAACAACCATATTTTCTATAGAGTGATGTTGTAGAAATAATGTCTACGTGTTCATTATTCTGGTTCAATAACTACATGTAGGCAAATGTAAATTCTTTGCCTCAGTTTTTTTTAAAATAAAGCTGTAGTTTATACTGTGTAAAAATATAAGCATTACTATAAATTAATTTTATTTAAGAGAGGTTAGAGTTTCCTAATAGAATTGTTACAGCATCTTTATTAACATATTTATTTGCAATACATAGAGGTAAGAGAAGTGAGATCAAATGCAAAGAAACAAGAAATAAGATGGATAGATGAAAATAAAGTATAAAGAAAAGCATATTAAAGAAGAAGGGCATTTATACTTAGGATAAAAATAGTTCATTTCAATAATCTACACATCAGAAGATTCAAAGACTCAATTATTTCTTTAAAAATGTTAATTGAGTAAATAAAGTACTCTAGCTATGTTTCTTCCCATAGGGTAAATTATTTAAGCAAGTCAGACTTGAACATTGTCTACATATGTTCAATTATCAAGTTTTATATAAAAATTCCATATAAAGTCCCCACACATATAAAATAAGTCAGTAGTAGATGTAACCATCTCTGAATAATACAATAGGAAAGTTCATATGGGTAAATGCCAGAACTTTAATAGGTATTATTAACAGAATGAGTGTTAGAAGACATAAAATTTAAACATATATGTGAGATCAATAAACCTTCCACACTAACAAATTGGATTTTATTTATAAATCAGGGTAAAGTTTACTTTGGGCATATGTAGCAAAATGGGTTGAAGCTGAGTAGTAGGCATGATTCTAGAGTGTACCCGTATCACTAGCCACTGGCCAAACCTCTGTATACCACTCTTATAACTCTTTCTTCTTGGTACCTGAAGGTTGGGGATTATATCTAGATATCCTCTCAAAGTGTCATTAGCTCACAAGTAGGGTAAACAAATTGAATTTTCTAACAAACTTGTAAGTACGAAGGAGGTTTCTGCAGCCACAAAGACATGCAGCAAGCAGAAATCTGGATCGTGCCCATGCGAAACCTGGAGTGGAGGGTGCAGTTCAGTCACACCATGCGCCTGACACATAAAACTGAAAAAATAAAGGTCAGCTGTGTTAAATTCCTATGTTGGTTTGACTTTTAAAATCAGAAAATCAATGATTTGTGTTCACTATAATCAGAAGCCAAAACAATTTTTAGAAAAGAAAAATTTTAACCTTAAATAGTTTAGATTTGAAACCTCTACACTGGATAGCAGTAAAGTTTAGTACTATGATAACAAGTACTCTAGAGAGGAGTACATGCAATACTCTATTCATAACAGATTCTCTACTAATAAGGTAGATTAATTTTGTGTCTTAGTCCTGAATCTTCAGAGTATTTATTTTACAGGTTCCCTATTGCTAAATCTTCAACTTTTTCACTTTGGACCATGCTGGAAATTTATGGAGTGAAAAGTTACTCTTTGGCCTAAAGCTGCAATGACTTTTATACCTAAGAAAAATGATGGCTTGAAACAAAGAAATTTTTCTAGTCATCAAATAAAATTTTATGAACTATCCTTATTGAGTTTAAGTACTCCATGTACCTTAAGTATGTGTGTGTATGTTTCTATTTCTGTCATCAAAGTGGAGTGGATTGCTCTAGGTGTCTGCTGACTCTTTGCTATCAAAAAAAATTATGATATAATTCACACGTTTGAAATATTAATAATGTCTTAAAACAATGCTTAGTACTAAATGCCAAATGATCTTGTTCTCTTTCTTTACAATAAACCTGTTTCTAAATGGATAAGTAGTCTATGAAATTGCATTATTACTTTTCCAGTGTGCCTATTCTGGGGAAGTTTTCCCTGGAGTATAAATCTATGATTCCAAATGATGTCACTTTTCTTTCCTTATTTACTACTTTATCTAAGATTTTTCAGTTCACATGGATCCCTTTTTTAACTTACTTTTCAAACTTACTAGGTATATGCATATGTATGACCTTTACACTGCCTTAATGTCTTTCTTGAATGCTTATATTTCCCTCAACTCACTAAGTTAAAGTCATCTTCCTAATGAGTCCAAACCTGATAATCCTGCTGACTACTGACCACTATTTCCAATACTTATAATTAACTTTCACATCTAATAATCTCAAATATCATACATTTGCTCTATATTTTTATAATACAACTTCTACTATGGTGTGTGATTAATTTATGTTCTTTATTTTGTGCTTTATCTCCTCTTCCCCCAGAAAAGTATGGTGCATATAATTGAAAATTTGTTCTTTATTGCTCAATTGCTTAGAAGGGTGGGCGGAACATAATATCTTATTATTTTTTCAATAATTTTTTGATAAAAGAAATAGCAAACTTAAAATATACATGAATAATTCATTAACCTTAAGGTTTTAACTGAGAAAAAAAGGAAACTGATGTTAAGTTACATGTTTGCCAAAACCTCAAAAAATGTTCAGGAATTAAGGTTCCAGATATTTTCTACTATGGGCCTGTGACATGAGGTTAGGGCAAGACTGTGTGCAAACACTGAAATCAAACTCCATCATTCTTCCCAATGTAATCATATATGCCCACATATATTCTGAAGACAAAACTCTAGAATTATAACAAGCAAGCATATTCTCTTAATATTAAAATTAAAAGATTTCTACCTGGAGAAATCATCCAGTCAGAGGTATAAATCTCATATCCACTAATAGCTATAGTTTCATACAAATAGTTGAGAATGTCAAGCATAATTAACCTCTATAGAGACTAATTAGCTGACAATACTTTTCAGTGTCTACGACACTTGTAATATAGAGTTGGTTCATTCAAAAACATAATTAGCCACTCAAGATTTACTCTATACTTGATGAAATACAGAATTTGAAAGGCATTGTAAAACAGCAATACGAAATAAAATAACATTGTTATCATCTATTTTGTAGACAATTTTCATCCACAAAACCAAGATAAATACTCAAAGAAGAAAAATAATATATGGAAATACAAATAAGAATGTAATAACAAGTAAAAGGTTAGAAATCAATATTGAAATAATCTATGAAATATTCCACAATATGTATATAATTGAAAGCAAAATACAATCATTTGATTCACAAATTCAACCAACTTAATAGGACTTTAGACCTTGAGCTCCTATTGTGAAAAATGAAGAAAAGGATACTATCAAGAAGTTGTTCAGGAATATTTCTCAAAAAAAGACCAAGAAATATAATTGTGCAATTTCAGAATAGAGTGGGCTAAAGAGAAATCATATAACTTTTCAACAGAAAGCTTCTGGTGGACTGCTGGCAGAGAATTAGTGTACAGGACATCATGGAGCTTCTCAATGGGAAAACAAGTTTCAAGATTGCAAAATACTGTATGTGAAATTCTGAGGAAAATCAATTTAAAGAAGGAAAAAAAACTATGAAATTGTTAAATTCACTGTGATTTACAGACAAGGCTATAATTCTACAGTTTTGAAGGTATGACCATTTGGTTTATATTGGTTCTACCTGTTCAAGAATAGGGAATAACTTTCCATTTTCTGATATCTTCTTCAGTCTCCTTTTTAGAATATTGTAGTTTTCACTATAGAGAATTTCATTGCAAATACTTTCACTTCTATGGTTAGGTTAATTCCTAATCTTCCAGAAACTAGGGGTAGATTCAATTGTAAGTTCATAGAAAACTCATAAGTTGATAAAGTCATTACACCAGAAAAATTACAAAGTTTATATAGGAAAAGGATGCTTATCATGGCATAGTTATAAAATTATTCCCATAATCATAAGAACACCCATACTGTTATCAATCTCAAGCACTGATCAAATTGACCAGTCATAGTACAGTCATACTGCAGGAAAAGGAAGAGAAAGGAATGCAGATGAAAGTGGGAGTATGGGAGGGCATAAGAAATGTCATCTACATTTTTACTTTAGAAAATAGCAAGTATGAAAATTTAAATATAAAAAATATAATCGTGGTATTTCTAAGTTTAAATATAAAATGTAAAAAAAGAAATTAAAAGCTCAGGAACCTTGTGTCCTATAACTTTGTATTCCAGAGTTGTTTCCATACAGTAGCGAGAGGGCTGCATTTTTGTTTTAATCCTTTTCTATTCTGGCCATGTTGTCTCTCTCTCTCTCTCTCTCTCTCTCTCTCTCTCTCTCTCTCTCTCTCTCTCTCTCTCTCTCCCTCTCATATCAGGAATTGAACTCAGGACTTCAACTGCTTTAAGAATTATTACATCATTTATATTGTGAAATGCTAAGCTTAGGTAAGAGGAATAGCAGAAATAACATATGTTAATTAATATCTTTTGTTGATAAACAAAATGTTTATCATCTTTGACAGTAAAGACAATTGCTGTAAGCAATTCAGATACTTGATTTCTAAGACAATATTGTTATTTGTGTGTCTGTGGGTGGGTGAGTTTCTTAGAGGCACAATTTTCTAACATCTCAGTTGTACCGGATTTTCTTACTTTTTATATTTTACATTTTTATTAGCACATGTATGTAACACATGTATATAGTATCTCACATGTATGATAATTACTTTCCTGATAATGAGTTGGTACATGTAATTAACACATTTGAATCTTTTTTTATTCTCTCATCTCCTCTTCCTCCATCCTCTCTCCAACTCTTGGTCCTTTTCCTTTCACAAATGATCTATGTCCCTGTATGCTATTTTGTTAATTGAATTTAAGGTCTCATATACGAAAAAAAAAAACAGAAGATGTTTAAGTTTGTGTGTTTGTTTTATTGTAGCAAGGTAAATCCATTTTTCTACAAATGAGTAAAGTTTATCTTGATGGCGTGGAAGTGCACAGTTGTATACAAATAACACATTCCTGTCTATTCAGCTACTGATGCACACAGGCTGCTTCCAAAATTTAGCTATTATTAATTGTGCGCTTTAAAAATGAATATGGTTGCAAGACTGTAATAGGATCTTTTTTCTCTTTCAATAGAAAGGGAAATAGAAGGGCAATAGCTGTATCAGAGAAAATTTATACTTTTAGTTTCTGAGGAACATTTATAATTATATCCATAATGGTTATACTAGTCTACATTCTCACCTAAACTGTAAGATTTCTTTTTCTTTTTTTTCTGCAAACCCACCAGCATTGGTTATTATTTGTTTATAAATAATAGTCATTCTTTCCAAAGTAAGATGGAATGTCAGTTTTTATTAGCTTGAATTTCTTTCATGTCCAAAGATGTTGAAAATGTTTTCATGTATTTATTGGCTGTTTGCGATTCTTCTGAATGCTTATTAATTTCAGTTGAGGAGTTTGGTAGTAGCTCTTTCTTCAAGATTTTATAGAATTCAGTGTGAATCCATTGGTCCCTGGGCTTTTATTTTGGTAATATTTTTCTTTTGTTGTTCCTTCTTCAATTGCACTGCCTGTAGTTGGATTTTTTCATTTTCAGAACTTCATGGCTCAGTTTTGGTAACTGATCCCATATGCATTTAAGAAGAATGTATTGACCCACTTCGTGAATTACATAGTTTAGAAATCAAAGACTATATTGCTGCTACAAAAGTAGATTATGGTACTCATTACCATTTTTATTTGATGGTTATTATTTACTGTATATTACATAAACTGACCAATTTCTAATAATCAAATTACTGTTAGCTTTATCTTTTAAACAAAGAGCATAAGTAACATATTAAAAGTGTCTTAATTTTTTGTTTTAAAGCATTGTATGAAAAATATCCTGCAAAACATCTGCAAATAAAATAAAGCCAAGATTTAAAAAATGAAATTTTTCTAACCATAAGTCCTTGTATTCATTAGGATTGCCTATTTAGCAATATACCACAAACTGGGTGGTTTAAAACAACATACATTTATTTTCTTACACTTCTGAAGTGCAGAAATGTGAAAGAAAGACTTCTGCAGGACTAGTTTCTTCTAGACTCTGCAGGTAGAATCTGCTCCATGTTTTCTCCTAGCTTTCCGTGGCTACAAGCTATGTTATGACCCTGGGTTGATGGACCTATTATGCCTGTCATTATCTTAGTTGTCACATGGTCTTCTGTGTTAATACATTACCTTAGACTAAGTAATGTATAGTACATGTGCTATATGATTGAACACATAGGCTGAATAATTTGTAGCAAAAAGACATTTGTTTCTCATAATTCTGGAGGCTGGAAAGCCCAAATCAAGAAGTCACCAGATTCAGTTGTCTTTACAGATGTGAAACATTGCGCATCAGGGAAGTTAGCCAACCCACCACTGTTTGTGAAGCCTCTTTCATAAGGACCTTAATTACATTTACAAAGGAGAAGCACTGTGATCTAACTTTAAAGATCTATCTCTTAATTCTGTTTCATTGACTATACTTTTATTGTCGAAGAGAAATATGCAAGACAGTGTCTTCCTTCTCCGTGGATTTGATATCTCTCTTGCTTTGTTTCAGTAAAGACACCTAAATAAATTGTAATCATTTCTCAAGAGCCATAATTTAAACAGATGCACAGAGACACTATTTCCAAATAAAGTCACATCCTCAGATAATAAAGATTAATACCAGATGTAACTTTAGAGGGAGAGAGGTACAAGTCAACCACAAGTATAAAAACTAATTAAAATATAACCTTAAAATCATGAAACATATATCACAAAGTTTATATGCTACCTTCTGTACTATTAATTTAACCTTTGGACAACTCTATGACTTCAGAAAAGATCTATGCTTCTTTTACAGTGGAGGGAATACAGAAGAGAGAACATAATTTTTTGATTTGGAAATCAAAATCCAGTGCATAGGTGCCTAACTTTTTGTTTAAGTCTAATCTGGTTCATTTAGTCTAAATTTTTTTTTGCATATGATTTCTGTGTGAAATGTTAACTTTAAGTGTGAAATATTAAGTTTATGAATATTAATTTGTCAAATTAAAATTTTGTATCCCAAAACTTATCATATAGTGCCATTATAATACTGAACAAAATAACTCATAAAGTAGGGGCTACAGAATTTGCTCCATAATATACATTCAAGTTATTATCAGATAAAGATATCAGAGACACATAAAAGGGGAAGAACTCTCCCTGATGTCTCATTTTTTAACTTTTTAACCTTTTTATATTAAATAGTTGAGTCTTGACCTTATCCTGTGTGTTTTGGGAAATGTTGCCCTACTTAAATCCCCAGTGTTTCATTATTGTGATAATTTTTCAAAATCCTTAACTCGGTCTTTCCATCATCTTGATGTGAATACTTTAAAAGTTGCAAAATTAAAGTCATACACACAAACAGAAAGGATAGAAATACATGTAGAGACTCATACATGCATAGCTGTTTACAGTCTCACTGTTTGAACATCTACCATGTATGCTTTAATTTTGTAACTTGAACAACTAATTCTAAGATGACAATATATAATTTATCAACTAGTGATTTCTTACTGGTTTTTTTGAAATTTTGTGTTATTTCTACCCTTTTCATGTTTTTTTTTCTTTTTAAATAAAAAAAATCATGCAGAACAATTGAAAGGATGTAATACCTAATAGAAAATGTGGCAAAAATTATAACAAAAGAAATAAGACAAAGTTTCTTTGATAATATATGGGTAACGTTTGCAGATCCCTTCAGTGATTACTTTCAACAAATACACAACAGGCCTGGAATTGTACTACATTTAAAACAAAACCATGAATAAGAAAATTGCTTTTTATATGTATGTACTCAAGGAGTTTAGATTCTAATTGGGGGACTCATGAAAGAAAAATACCATCCACACATAAACATCTTGTGTGTGTGTCTGAGGAAAAGCATTAGCCTTTCCTTGGAGAACTGTAAGTTCATGAATACCATCAATATATTAAAATATTAGCGCTCTGAGGGGTAAGCATCATAAAATAGGTATTTATATTAAAAAGCCCGTATGTTAAGATAATTAATAGAAACTGATATTCTTTTCTACTCTTTAGTAAATCAGAATCAAAATTCACCAAGATAAATTGGAAAATCTGATAAATATTATTTTCCTCCTATAACTCATCATGAAGTATATTATCAGGTATTCTATATTTCTGAGATTTAACATTTGCCCTCACTTAGCTATAATATTAGTAAAATAAGGTGAAGTTTGTTCTCCACACATACTCAGTAATTATTTGTGGTCTACATCATTTTAGTCCTTTCTTTGCTATTTCCTATTTCTCTCTCTCCCCTTCTCACCTCTCTCTCTCTCTCTCTCTCTCTCTCTCTCTCTCTCTCTCTCTCATCATTTCAGCATCACTATATTAGCTTCTTGTGTCTATTACATCAGCTGGAAACTTAGTTGTTTAAAATAGCAGACATTTATTTCTCTCATCACTCTAGACCCCAAGTACCCCAAGTCGATGTCACACAATTGCCCCATTCTGTAGAGATGTTCCAAAAGTCCCATTCCTCTCCCTGCTTCTAATGACTGCCAGTTTTTTCATGGCTTATTAACCATATCCGTTCAGTTTCTGAGTTCATAGTTTCATTGCTTTATTTTCTCTGCCCAAAATCCTTCAGACTCCTCCTATTGGGAGGAGTAGACTTAAGAATCATCCTGATACTATGAGATATTCTCTCCCTATGGACATCTTTTAATCAGTCACATATTTTCCATGTCGTACTCATATGCTATAGGGAACAGGAATTTAACACATCATTTAAATCTATTTTATCCTATCATTATAATAAATAGTGTACCCTTAACCACACATATTTTTAAGAAAAAGACACTGCATTAAGCAAGCATGCAACAGTAGACAAAGCCAACAATTTGACATATACTATGTTTTTTTAAATTAATGATATCAGACCTTGATGCAAAAATAAAAAGTGTCTCAATAATTATTTAAAATTGCTGTATTTGTTTCCCTTAACATTTTCAGGCAGCTACAACAAAAATATCATGAATTTAGACAACAGATATTTCTTTTTTACACTTCAGTGACTCAGAAATCCAATATCAAAGTGCCAGCAGATTTGGTTTCTAGAGTGGATTTACTTCCTGGATCATACAAGTCTTGTCAGAGTCCTCGTGTGGTACAAATGTCAAAGGAGATTTCCTAGGACTCCCATTATAAGGACAGTGATCCCATTCAAGAGAGTTCTGCCCCAAGGTCCAGTAATTACCAAAGACCCTACCTCCAAATATCATACTTATGAGGATTAGGATTCTGTTATGATTTTACCATACGAAATTATGGAGCCTGAACTTTCACTCCATAATATTATTTATTATGAATTTTTGTACTGAATTGTATTTTTTAAAAAATGATATGCTCAATTATGATATATATATCCTTTTCTTCATTCGATATTTTGTGTCTAAGGCATGGCTCACACATCTTGGGGCATTTGTGTTGATCTACATGTCTATTCATTTTTTTAACAAGAAAATCAACTAATGTGTTATATGCTTCAGTACTAGAATCAGCCATTTGTCATAGAATTTAGTAGAAAATTGATTACGTTGCTTCTGGTTATAAGTCAGCTACTATTTATGTCATTAATGTACTTTATGTAATATGATAATTTCCTGAGAATTATTTTAAGTTTTTCTCCTTGTTTTCCCATTAGTGAAATATAGAACTTTAATATTAGTTTTAATTATAGTGTTATTTTACTAACCTTTATACTGATATTAAGCACACACAGTAGAAGTACTATTGCTCAAAATAAATAAAAGTATAGGTAGAGAATTCATCCTTTTCTTGATGCAAATTTACACAAATACAAAATTATTCATATAACCTTCCTGTTTAATTCTAGTTTCCCTAAAAACATTTGAAAATATTTTACCTAGACCAAATTAATCAATACTGATCAAATACTTTTCAAAATGCCATTCTTTTGATGATAATAATATGCAGTGTAACATCCATTATTAAATTCCTATCTTCTTGTCCTGAAATCTTATATCGCTACTGTTTTGGGTTTTTGTTGTGGTAGTGTTGGTGGTTTGCTTCTTTTGTTTCTTTTTCTTTTTTCTTCATTTTTAATTTCTTTATTCAAAATGAAAAGTCGTATTTGTGGACAGAAAAACTGATCATTATGATTTATAACAAATCTTCAGGCAAAAATCTAAAAAAATCTGAATAACCTGCACAATTTTCATTTATTTAGGGCTGTTTTCAGACCGGGGGTGTAGCTCAGTGGTAGAGTGCTTGCCTAGCATGCACAAGGCTCTGAGTTCACTCCCCAGTTACAACACAAGAAAAAAAAGTTGCGTGAAAAGGCTGTTTTAAAATTTATTATATAACTTGCTGTTGGTAATACTGCTGTATTAGCTATAATGCACTACTACTACTCTGGATTTCTACAACAAAAATATGAAAATATAAATACTATTTTATGAATTTTGAAAATATTATTTCACTTCATTTTCACCAAAACCTTGTGATATAAGGACTAATAATGTGATTAAACATAAGTAAAAAATGATCCATCAAAAGATACTAAGACTGGAAACACATCTTACTGTGGGAAAGAAAATATTTTTCCTATTTCTTTTAGTGAGGTTTTAATCAGCAGTTTTTTGGGGTTTTTATTTCATTGTTGTTTCTGGTTTAGGGTGTGTGTGTGAGTGTGTGTGTGTCTATATTGTAAGAGAGATATTAACGGGGGCTCAGTGTTATTGCTGTAACACTGAAATTTTCATTCACTTATCTAAATAAACTTTTACTACTAACTTACAGTAAAATGTAGTCTGTGTCAATAATCTTTTGTTATTTTTCTTTGCAATTTGAAAAAATCATACATGTAAAATTTTACTATGAAGGTGACAATCAAACTGACACTAAGAAACCAGGTAAGTGAGTTATATCATTTGGAATAAAATTCTTGGTAAAGGTAGAAAAAGTTCAAAGTCCTGAATAAGATTATTTTTTGTACACAATAAAGCTTGAAAATACAATTTAGTGGAAGAGGGTTTGTCTAGCATGCTTGAAGCCCTGAGTGATCCAAGGGGTGCAAACAAATAAGCAAAGGAAGAAAAAAGATCAATGAAACCAGATACTTATCATCAATAAAATAGCTATTGATTCTTAAAGTACATTATTTTATCCATTGTTTTGTAAATACTGTGTATGCTTGTTAGCGTATAAGCAATAAACCAGATATGATACATGTTTAGTTCCTAATCTAGAAGACATACTGACTGTGTATTTCTTGATAAAATTCAAATTAATAACTTGATATTTCAGTTTGTATCTTTGATTTTGTGGGTATCCTAGGAATTTAGTCCTGTTCAGAAGCTTAAACCCAAGTCATTGGATTTTCATTCTTGGATTTGCTTTGATCATCTGTGAGTGAACTTTGCCACCAAATGCTGAATTTTACTTTCTACCAATTCTGTAAAATTGAACATTGTATCCTGGGCAATGGATTTTTCTATTTAGGTTCATTTTCATTAATATAAGTTTCTGTGTAAGTCCTGTGTGCCACAACTCACTTTTTTTTTTCCCTGCTGACTCTCCTGAAACCTTTGTCATTTCATTTCTACTCTGTCCCAATTTACAGAGCTGACCTCAGTCAGGTGCTCTGACATCCTGAGGAATGAAAAGGAAATGAGCTGATTCACACCTTAACTGTATAAAGGTGAATTAAACTTGATAGGACATAGCTATCATGTAGTGTATTACTAAAAATAAAAGATTCAATGAATAATGTGCATAAAATTTCACTTATGTTATTGTTATTTGGGAATAACAATGAAAATAATAATGACAATATTGATAATGGAGAGTTATTTGATCAGTCTCAGTTTTTAAAATATATCTTAATAAAATTAACATGTAGACATTAGGTAAGTTAGGAAAAATTATGGTCAATTATGAAACTAAATTTCATATTAAATAATTACCAGTTTAACCATCACGATATACTAGACTTTACTTTGAAAATAAATCATAACCTTCATATATGTTGGAAATGTAGTATTAGTGAGTTTTAATAAAATTAGTGAATTAATGTGGCAAAAATGATACTGTCTAGAATGTGCTATAATGTTAGTTGTTTCATTCAATTAAATGTACTTTAGATATTTATTTCAAAGGCAACTTCTGTGGATAAACTGTAGTGAAAGAAACAAATGACAAATTGCTCCCAAATACATTATAGATACCATTAATGAAGTATTTGATTTTAGTTTACACGGACTATTGAACACCTCACAAATATAAGCTCATGGAAAAATATTCAAATAAATAAGCAAATATATATATTTAGTACAGTGAAGCTAAGTATTATAAAATAATTACAATTCATTGAAAACATGTATTTTGTAACTAAAATTTCATTATATTTACCTGTATGTATTTATCCTTTTGTTATTTGTGTGTTTTGTTTTGTGTATGAGAGGGGTAGATAAAAGAGAGATGGGAGCAGAGAGAAGACAGATTTTGTGATCCTATGCTATATTATTTCAAGTAATGAGCAACGTTTTCCAAAGTAAAATTGTGAAAATGATTTTCAACAATACAATACTTTATTAAAGACTTGGTGAAATTTTTCCATATAGATGGGTTCTTGGTATTAACATATAGTGAAGTTATGACAAAAACTATAGATAACTATTCCATTTAACAATATGCATATACTGATTTTTTCAGATTCATAAACTATAATCTTTTACCAACTTTTTCTGCTGAATTTTTAAATGCTCTGCTTTCTGTTCTCTCCTTGTGGCTGCATAAGATACAAAAAAAAAAAAAGTAGTTTTGGAATAACAGTATTCAAATATACTTGGTATCCCTGAGATCTTCAAGAAGTAGGCAGGCTGAAAAAATATCAGCAGAAAAAGAAATACATACTGCATTTAATTTTTTTCTAAAACATTATGTGTAAGAATGCTCCTGACTCCAAAAATAATGTTAGTCCGTTTCCAATCAAATGATAGCTTCATAATTATTAATCTCATTTACAAAACAGTTGATACCTGTCTTTATTCAACAGAATTCATTATTGCTTCTATTTTAAAAGAGTTTGAGAATATTAAGCAATTGAATAATTCAAAATAAAATTCCAATCACATGGTAAATACCACAAAGAATCAACAACTGGGATATCATCTTATTAATAAGTCTTTGCAGATCAAAAGAAATCACCAACAGAGTGAAACCATAACCCAGAGAGTGGGATAAATATTTTAGACAGTTGTCCCTCATTCAACAGACTTAAATTTAGAACATACAAAAATTTTTAAAAATTCAGACTAACCAAATTCAAAGAGCCATTCCAAAAATGGGCAACTGACATGAATATACTCTTCTCAGATGAAGAAATACACATGGCAAATAATGAAATGAAAAAATGTTTCACATAATTGTTCAACATCAATGGTTATTATCAAGAAATCAACCAATAACAAATGCAGGCAGGGAAATGGGGGAAAAAAGAACCCAATGTTGATGGGAGTATGGACTGGTGCAACCACTGTGGAAGTCAGTGTGGAGATTTCTCAAAATTAGGATTGGTGGTCCCATTTGACCCAGCTATTCCCCTTATGGATATTTTTCCAGAATTTAAAGAATTGAAAACATTATACCACAGTGATATATGTGCACTCATGTTTACAGCAGCACAATTTGCAGTAGCTAAATCTTGGACATAATCCAAATGCACATAAACCAAAGAATGAATAAAAAAGATGCTGTGACTTTATACAGCAGAATATTAATCAGCTACAAATAAAGATAATCTTGAGACTTTTATAGGTAAAAGGTTGCAATTTGAGACCATACTCATAAATGAAATAAATCAGACTGGCATGTGTAAATGTATTGTCTCCCTAGTGTAAGATGATGAAAGAGTAATTAAGATCCAAAATGTACAATAGATATTATGAAATGAGGAGAAACTGTTCAAAAGGAAAGGGAAACTGGGACAGAGGAAAGGAGAAAGGAAGGAAGGAAAAAGGGAAAAAAAGGCAGTTAAGATAGTTATACTACTAGTTTGGCTTAGCTTGTTGAAAAGAAAGGTTTGTGCTAATTTTGTTTGAACATTTTTCCATGCTTATACCTTGTACTCTAACTAAAAATTATATAACCATAAGCAATGTATTAATTATTGTTTTTCTACTATTATTTTGTTTTGAATTTATTTCATAAAATACAAAAAATGTAATTTAAAAAACCTTCCAGTTAGGACTACTAAAGAATACTACATAGTATAGCATCCAATGATTCATAAACTCCTGTCTTTTCTCTGGCCATTTATTTATTTTGTTGTCCTTGTGGTTTCCATGATATCAACTGAATAAATTATAACTTATGCCTACATATTTCTGGGAGACAAAATTGTTCATCCAATATTTGTTGCTTTACATGGAAATCTAATATAAATTATGTAAGTGTTACAAATTTAGTATTTACTGTATAGTTGTACTCCAAATATAAAATTAATTATAGGAAAATTCAAGTACAATGAAAAACAAAAGCATAGTGAAAAAATAAAAATTATAAAAAAACTATAATATTCTTCAATGAGAATCTTCTCAATTTTAAATGTGTGGCAAACAATGCCAGAATTCAGTTATATTGTCTTTTAAAAAACTTGAAGAATTTTAACTTGTAAATAAAAATATTTTTAGGAACTTAAATTTTTTAAAAATTGCAAGAATTTTAACTTGTAAATGAAAATATTTTTAAGAATTTAAATTTTTGCACTTGCATATATATATTGATGGATAGAGCATCAATTTTAAAGGTTTAAGGGAAGAAAAAAGAAGAAATATTTTTTAAAAATTTGCATTGCTTTAATTTCCTTCCAGGTGGAATAATTTATAAAATCAATCAAAAGTTTTATTTAAACTCAAATCCATTTAAAATAAGAAAGGAATTCTTTTTTGAAGTAGAATCAAACAAGTTTAAACACCCCTATAAAGAGTGAAACATTGAAATTTTCACACATACGGTTTTGTCAGAGCATTTTCTCTTTCCTCAGTGGAAATAACCTCCTTCTGAGAGTAAATATCTGAAAAGAAATTCCTATCTTGATTATCTGCTAAAGCTACAAAAGCACTTATGGGCCTATTCAACCATCCGATCTGCAGAATTTTAGGGAAGTCCTTTTGTGAAATGTATCTTTATTTTCTGATGTGCTTATTGCCAATGCTATTTTAGCAGTTAGAGTATCTTAAAGACATAAAAGCAGTTGGCTGGATGTTCTAAAGATGACTGCAGTAGCCTGCAGCTTATATAAACACTGTAGGGTCTGTAGACATAGTTACAATAAAGCCGAACATTGAAAACACAGCTTATATAAAACTTAATACACTCAGCCTGGAAGATACTTTTAAACATTTGCTAAAATTACTTTACAAGCAAGCATGTTCACTATAAAATCATTGTAATGGAGAAAAAAGCAGAAGCACAGAAGAAAAAGCAAGAATTTCTCCCTAACGGTTCCATTTAAATGTCTAAATAACCACTAGGGTTATCTTGATACAGTTTACAGAGTTTCCTTCCACTGAGATCCCACTTATAGGTTGATAGCATAGATAGTTATCTTATTTGCTATTACCCCAAAAGTTTTCATATTTTTATGATATCCATACAATCCTCTGCCATGTTTACCTTCCAAATATGTGTGCTTGGGTATCTGCTTCTTTTTAAAGCAAAGGTAGTTGACATGCCATACCTACCTTGCTAGTGTAAGTGAAGTTACACTATGTAAAATAAGGCCCAAAATTTGTTGTCAATTAGGGAATAATTTTCAGAGGAAAGAATAGGAAGAATTGGTAGATGGAAATTTCTCATCCTGTTTAAAAGAAGGACACCTAGATTGGAGCAACTCTATAGAAATTGAACCTATATGGCATATCCAGTAAAATAAGATTGGCATAGGATATATTTCAGGGCAAAATGGAACAAGAAGTCTCAATGTTTCTCTTACTAAACCTTTTCACAATGAAGCCTGTGTCTTCCTGCATTTAGTATGTAACAGAATTTACCTTGAAGGTCAAGAATGGTGTGGCACATGCCTGTAACACCAGCATTTAGGGAGCTGAGCATGAGTTCAAGACTAGGAAGGCCTATCTCAAAACTCAGACAAACAGACAACCAAGCAAATTCTACCTTGAACTTGGTTCTTGGGCAGTATTAGTCTGCAAAACACCCACTTTGTCCAATGAGCTGAAAGTACAAAAAATATATACATATACATTTTTAAACAATAATACATTTTAATATTCTGCAGAAATTGATAATTATTAAGTTTCTTACGGAAATATGAGCCTTTGTGCCTAAAGGGCTCAAAAAAAAAAGACCTTTGCAGACATATTTGGATTTCTACTTTCTATTAGCATGTAGAAAGCAACAAAAGAATGTTATTTTCTCTCCAACAGCGTTTTGCTGAGTAGTATAATATCTCTAACTTTTTTTAAAAGCCAATTTGCTGGCTTAGGTTGCAAAGTTCTTTCATGAAATTAAATCTAAAAAGAGAGAGTCATGACATGTAAAGAAATGTCCTGCATTATGAAGGTCTGTGAGGAGAGGTGTCCACAATGGATGCACATAAGAAAACACTCAGAGTTTTAACATATCCTTAGATGTGTAAGATAGTTTGACAAAAAGAATCTCAGGAAGACTCCAAAAGAAGGAAAGTATGAAATAACTCCACAACACCTTTCTTTAGATCTCTACCAAATGCTAATAAAGATTAGAAAGAATGATAAGAGGCCTCACAGAAAGGCTCTGCGAGTGTGTGTGTGTGTGTGTGTGTGTGTGTGTTGTCAACGTGTGGAAGTTGCTAAGGTGGAGCCATAGCACCTAGAAAACTGTCCAGTAAACGCTACTTTAAATCAAAGGTAAACACATACCTTTGACATGGGTGGGAACACAAAGACCCAGGACAGTCGGCCCAGGAACTGGGGTACACACAAGCCTTTGGAGGGCTACATGATCTTGCCCTTGGAATGCAGAGTAATCAGCAAGACCAGCACCTTGGAAGTATCTGAAGCAGCAGCAAGGGGCCCTGAGATGGGCTCTGGAGAACGCCACTAACAGAGACCATGCTGAGCCCTCACAGTCAAAGGCCACGTTCAGCTCCATATGCAGCACAATTCCCAAGGCAAACTTTGCTGGAGTACACAGCACATTTCTGGGATCTGACATGGACCCTATCACAGAACCATAAGAGGCCTTCTACTACTTTTATTCTCCCTTGTTTGTCTGCTTACCTATCCTTTTTGTGTCTAATTAGATATCATCTTGTTTTGTTTCATATTTTGTTGTGATTGTTGTTTTTTAGGGTGTTTTTTTTTCTTTTCTCTTTTTTTCCTTTCTTTTTTTTCTTTTCTTTTTCATTTTCCTTCTCTTTCTTTTTTTCATTGTTTAGGTTTATTATGTTTCTTCTTCATTTTTTTTACTGATCCTCTTTCTCTCCTCAATGTTTTCTGGAATTTAAACTTTCAAATGAGTAAACATTGTCTCTTCCCTTTCTGATTACTCTTTTGCATTCTATTTCATTCTTTCACTCATGTCCCTCAGATTCTGAAAACTTGGGTGATCATGCTCTGACCTCCAACTTTGACTCTAGTATATTTGATCTCATTCATCACTTTATCATGTCCCCTAACCATCTTAACTCCTCCCCCAACAAATAAATAAAATCACTCCAGTAAGGGAAAAAATCAGTGCATGCAAGTATATGACATATGTTTGATTTTGTTATGTAACTTTATTGTTTGCTCCTGTGCTTAGATGTTGCAGGTTAATTCTTACCATAGTTTGTCAACAGTTAAGCTGCACTTGAAACTGTTGTGATTATTAACTGTACTACTTTAGCCAGTATGTCATGCATGTTATAATTAGGTTTTCTCCCTTGTGATTTTATGGTTTCACAATCATCATCACAGCCCAGTACCAGGACTGGGTGCTGAGCCAAATAGTAAATTTGCATTCTTTAGAAATTGGGAAGATAGGTTCTTGGGATAGCAATAAAGAACCACTTACAACTAGAGAACATACCTGAGGAACAGACATCTCCAAGGGAAGCCTCAATACTAGTGATAAAGCTACTTAACATAGGACATTGGCAAACACCAATATAGAAAACAAAATAAAATAAAAAAGAGAAAATAGGAAATGGCAAGATGCAGAAGCAAAATGCAAAGACACTCAGCACATGGAGGACAAGTCCAGAACTAAATGAGATAGACAAAATTGGAAGCTAAAGACTGGAACATTCTGAAATGATAACAACACAATTGAAAAGACAAGTGAAAAAGGCTACAGAAAAAAAATAATCTCTCGAGTGCAAAAAGAAATGATGCTTAAAGTCTAAATTATTAGAAAATACACAGACAAAAGAATAGATGAGGTAAGAAAAATGATAGAAACAAAAATACCCAACATAGGAAAGAAATAGAATCCATGAACACATCCAAATAGAAATCCGAGAGATTAAAACTTCCACTGAAAGTCTATACAACAGACTGAATGAAGAAGAGGATAGAAATGCAGACCTTGAAGACAGAACTACAGCTAGTGATCGTGAAAAGAAAGATATCCTAAAAATAGCAAGAGACTGTGAAAACTCAACCCTCAAACTACAAAAGGAAACAAAGAACAATATCATGAGTGACTGGCATCTATAAGAGCTGGAAAAAAAGTACAAGTTCAAAAAAACCCACAACTCTTCACAGAAATAATAGCAGAAATCTTCCCAAGCATGGATAAAGAATTTGACATAAAAATAAATGAAGCATATGAAACATATAGAACTCCAAACAGTCATGATGGAAACAAAATGCCACCAAAACATAAAATAATCAAGATTCCAGAAATTCAGCAAAAGAATAGAATATTAAAAAGCTATTAGAGAAAAGAAACTGATCATCTTAAAGGGAAGCCCATCAGAATCATGGCAGACTTGGCACCATAAAACATGAAGTCAAGAAGAGCTTGGGATAAAGTATTTCAAGTTCTGAAAGAAAGCAATTTCCAATTCCAACCTTGCAAAAGGTACTGAAAGATATTCTAGATAAAGAAAAATTGACCACAATTCCAAGAAAAACAACAGAAAGAAACCACTGGACAGAATAAGCAAATTAAAAAAAACAGGAAAATTAGGGCATAATAACAGGAAAATAGCATGACAACAATAAACCAATACATATTGGTTATTACAATCAATACAAATGGCCTCATTCACCAGTTGAAAGAAACATACTGGGAGAATGGATCAAGAAACAATATCAAACTACGCTGTATACAAAAAGCACAGTAAACTCAAAAAGAAATTCACAGACTGAAAGCCGAAGGATATAAAGCAATCCTCCATGCAACAGAAGTTCAGAAAAAAGACAGGAGTAGCTATTCGCTTTGCAGACAATGTGAACTTCAAACCAAGAATGATCAAAAGAGATAAAGAAGGTGACTAAATACTGGAAAGGGGAAAACTTAAAGATGAAGCAATAACCATAAATATATATTCACCAATACATGGGCACTCAACTATATAAAACTTATTAATAGATATGAGAAATCAAATAAGTAAGAACACAAATGTAATGGGAGACCTTAATATCTCATTGTCACTAAGAGATACATAAACTAGACCAAAAATCAGCAAAGAAATATCAGAAATGAACCAATCCTGAGAACAAATGGATTTAGTAGATGTTTACAAAGTATTCCTCCCAACATCATCAGAATATACAGTCTTCTCAGCTCTACATGGGATGCTCCCTAAAATAGGCCATGTGCTAGCTGAGAGAACATTCTTCAATAAATGCAAAGGAATTGAAGTTATCACATGCATATTATCTGACCGTAGTGCAATGAAAGGCTAAAACTAGACTCATGTCTATCACTATGAACCAAACTACAGTGAAAATGGATCAAAGATCTAAATACTACATCAGAAACATTCATTCTACTTGAAGAGAAAGTAGATATAAATATTGAAGATGTAGTTATAGGCAGAGTTCATGAACCCTTACTGCACAGGAAGTACTTCAATGAATCAACCACTGGGATCTCAATTTATTAAAAAGCTTTTGTACATCAAAAGAAATCAACTATGGGATGAAAACACAACCCAGAGAGTGGGAAAAAAATTTAGTCTGTTGTCCCTCAAACAAGAACTTATATCTAGAACCTATAAAGAATTGAAAAAAAAAGACCCCTCAAATTCCGAGTCCCTATCCAAAGATGGGCATCTGAGATTAATATACCTTTCTCACACGAAGAAACACAAATGGCAATAAATCTATGAAAAAATGTTCAACATCATTGGTCACTTGAGAGATACAAATTAAAACAGTATTGAGATTGTGTCTCATCCCAGAAAGATGGCTATTAAGATATCAACTGGGCCAGGGATTTAGGTCAGGGCACAAGCACTTGCCTGGCAAGTGCAAGGTCATGAGTTCAATCCTCGAAACCAAAGCAAGATATCAACCAAAAACAAATGCTGAGGGGTTATACAGATTAAGGAATAATTCTCCCCTGTTAGTGGGAGTGTGGACTGGTGCAACCAATGTGAAATCAGTATGGAGATACCTCAATAGACTAGTTTGAGGTCCCATTCGATCTGGCTATTCCCCTTCTGGATATTTTCCAGAAAACTTAAGAACATTATATCACAGTGATATATGTGCACCCACTTTTCATAGCAGCACAGTTTGTAATAAGTAATTTTGGAAACCATTCAAATGTCTATCAACCAAGGCATGAGTATGAAAAGTGGGATTTTTATACAATGGAGGTCTACACAGCTATAAAGGATAAACTTGTGATTTTTACAGGTAAAAGGTTGCAACTTGAGATGATGCTGGTAAGTGAAATAAATCAGTCTTGAATTTTCAAACATCACAATATATTCCTAATGTAAAAAGCTGAAAGAGTTATATTATGAAATGGGAAGAAACTTTTTAAAAGGAAAGAGAAACTGGGATGGAAAAGAGGAAAAAAGGAAAGGAAAATGAAAAATGAAAAACATATGCACATATATGAATATATATATATGAACATATATACATGGTAGTATATATATATATATATCTTATATATATATATATAAGATAGTCATACTATGAAATGATATCAGTTCATTGAAAAAAGTATGTGTTTATATTGCTTGATCAATTTTTCATGCCTACATATTTTAATCTGAGCAACTAGTTTGAAAATAACAATACGAAATGTATTAACTATTGCTGTGACCTTGTTTTGAAATTTTGTATCATTGTTTTTATTGTTTTTTTCCCTTGAAAACAGCAAGGCTGTGGTTAACTGTCCTTTGCAGACAGAAAATGCAGTCATATAAGACACTGCACTGATCCAAGGTTGGCATCATTGCTCCTGGAGGAGGAGCAGGAAGTCTGTTAAAATCCCTGACTGCGGCAGCTCTAGGCAGAACACCTGTGCCACGTAGAGAGGGACTGAGTACACTTCATCTCAGGGATTCAACTCGGTGAGAGGAAAAAGTGAACTGCCACACATCTGGAAGATCCTGACTTCTGAGAACGCTCCAGCCTGGACACTGAGACACACAACTTTTCTTAAACAGGAGAATTGCACAACTCCTTTTCTGCAAATATAACCGCTGCATGAAGAAACACACACACACACACACACACACACACACACACACACACACACAAATAGGTATCCTGTAGCATGGGCAAGGCCTGAAAATGTCCAAAGAATGAGATCACAAGTTGAATAAATTTCAAAGTATCAGTTTTCTGTTCTGAAAGAGGACATTGTAAAATCTGGTAGTTGAAAATCTGTTGATTGTGACTTACCTGTCTTGAAAATGGCTTTGTTTCTTAAAATGAATGTTCATTAAATGAGTATTTACTAAATTAATATATCTACATTGAGAATAGAAAAGTAACCTGAAGTGAAGTCAAAGGCAACAAAGGGGACAGATATATACAAAATGAAAGCAGAGGTGCCAAACTTTGGTTCTCTTTTTATTTGCTGGTAGGGTTCAAGTGTGAAAGGATTTTGCCCTGGAATAAATTACACAACATTATGGCGGTAGGAGGCGGGATCAAGGATGTTTTACCTTGAGGCCACTTCCTCCTTCCCCTGACAACTTCCTTTTTCCTTTCCCAGTGGTGCAAAAAATGTCCCAATCAGCCCCTTGTGCGTCATCAATGCCCACCCTAAATGCCACCCATATATATATATATATATCCCATACCCCACGTTCCAGTCAGAGGTGGCTAGACCATCTATGGTTAGACACCCATATATATATATATCCCATACCCCACGTTCCAGTCAGAGGTGGCTAGACCATCTATGGTTAGACTCCTCTCCACATCCTTGGAATAAAGGCTATTTATACCTCATATTTTTCTCTTTCACTGTGCTGAAAAACCTATCAAAGTGAAGAGTCAGTGCTTTTAACGAAAGCAGCCTCTAAATCCCTATTATGCAGTTATACTCTCTGTATAACTCACTTGCACTATATTAAATTATCTTCTTCCTCTGAGTACTAAAACCATTCAAATAGTTAAGGCTGCTAATGATCTTGTGACATCTCTTTCTAGAATGACTACAATCAGGCAAATGCAGTGCATGACTATAATCTCAACATTCAGGAGACTGAGGCAGGAGAACCTTCAGCTCCTAGACCTGTCTTAAAACAAATTGAGCAACAACAAAAATATGATAACCTAAGAAAAGAAAAGCTGAAATATTGGAGAAAACTACTTGAAAGCAAGCAAATGAAGGCCCTCAACACCTAAATGAATTCTGAAGATTTCATTTCTATATCTATGCTTATGTATATATATATATATATATATATATATATATATATATATATATATACTTACTTTTCTGCATTGTATATTGTGTGTATTTGTATGTGTTTATTCACAAATGAGCTTTTTATATTGTCCGCCAGTTACCAAGTGGGCTTAGAGCATCAGCATTCATGAATCAAATAAAATAAACCCAAATGATTTCGGAATCTTTGGGACTTATGAAAAATTTTAAGACTTAGAAAATGTAAAACTCGTAAACTCTTAAACAATTTCATGTACATCTACTTTAACATTTTGTTCAATTTAACTTAGAAAGAGGCTTCATATATTTGGGTATGATCCTCATGCAAGTAGGATAGTAAGAGCTGCAAGACCATTGCTGGTCTGTTCACCTGACGGCAACACCCCAGAGCCAACCCTTAGTCCACTGTCTGAAGAAATAAGAATAATAAAGACCCAGAACATTTTTAAAGTTCCAAGTCAGTGTACCTGTAGATTAGATACAGCAGCATGGCCTATAGTAACATTTTTTTCCCCTGCAGGAAATTTACTAAAGATCTACGCATAGGGAATGCATATCATGCATATAATTGTAACAGAGAGAATTATGCAGTCTTGTGCATTTGGAGATGTCTCAGCACCCTGCCAATCATTTTGGTCAAACAAATTCAGAAAGATCCCATGAGAGATGCTATAGGCAGGGCATGGAACTTTTAAATTCAAAAGCCTGACTTACATTTTTTTTCCTATTCTCCCCAGTGTCCTGCAACCTCTTTCCCTATTTGTACCACATTTATGTTTGAGCTGCCAGGAACCTATGTATACTTCCCCTGTTTTCTTCAATGAATGTGGCTTCTTTTTCTTTTACCTTTGGGTATAACCTTTGGATTTCATTGCTTGAACAAAACAACAGCCATCACATGGTAACATTCCCATATTCAAGGATTGTGTTATGTACAAGTGAATTTAAGAATTTTAAATTATTTTTAATCAACAAAATTATTCATAAGTCATAAAGATTAATGTATGAATTAAATTGAACATAGGAAGGAAACATTTCTATATATGTAAAAATAAGAAAACAAGATTATTATCAGGATTTAAAAAGAGTAATTCTTATTTTTGCTTTGAGAGATAAATGAGGATCAAATAATATGGTTAAAAAAATAGAACAAAACCAAAGATTTAATCATGATGTAGAAGGTAGGAGTAAATGTTAAAAGTTTTAAAACATGACTTTTATGAAAGCAACTGTTATACATTGTGTCAACTTGAGCAGTTTAGACATTTAACTGAGAGACTGAACAGGGAGCCAGGGTCCTTACTTTGTAAATATTCTCAGCCTGTGCAAGAGGAGGGCAAGGAGACTTTGTGAGTGCTACACTTGCTTCGAGGTGGGGGTGAGATGTGGAGGAGCTGGAGCGGTGGCCGATATACAATATAAGGGAGGAAAAAGAGGGTTGCTCTTCCTCTCTCTTTTGCTCTGGCTGCTGCCTTGCAGTGTTGCCCCAGTGCCATGCCACCCTGCCTTGGAAACAGCTGATTATGAACTGAAACTTCCGAAATCCGTAAGCTAAATAAATCTTCCCTTCCTTCATTTTGAGTGTCATGTATTTTGTCCCAGCAAGGAAAGAAAAGTAACCAAGACACAATTTTGTGATTGTGTTGGCTAAATTAAAAAAATCATTTATGGAATAAGCTTTTACAACAAATTGCACTAAAGAAAATTAAAATATACTTCCCTCTGTTAAAATGCCTACATTTAGTTAGAATAGGACACAATACTTTTTTTTTTTTACCTTTAACACAGCTTGCGTGCGTAACAAAGATTCTATTTTACAAGGTAATTTCCCAGATTCTTCAAGAAAAATGAGTCTTCTCAGTCTTGACAAAGGTGAAGAGCTGTTGAACTGCATAACCTTTTGTATACCCTTTTACATTTTTTGTCTCCTTATGTAATTTGTGATGGATTGAAAACTGCTGGTCAACTTGTAACATCCATTTGGACTGAATCAGCATGGTTCTGAATGTGGATGGCTCACCAGAGGATTGTTGCCAACAACATAAAAAGGAGAGGAAGATGCGGTGTTGTTGGTTCCCCTGTTGCCATTGGTTCTCCTGCAGGAGCTCATTGAGCGTTTTCCTGATGTGAACTTGGCTGTTTTCATCATCAGAGGAGCTTGGGACTTTGTTGTCATGGAGAATGGCTGCAGTTCACTGTGGGGGAGCTTTGACCCTTTAAGCATGGCTTCCAGGCTCCAGAGGGGAAGATGGTGTGCTGTTCAGTCTTCTGGAGAAGCTTGTCGTGGTGGCTTCCGATACAAACTTTGCTGTGCTCATTCGAGGAGCTTAGGACCTTGCTGTCACTAGGTTGACTGTGGTACTTTTCATGGGAGCTCTGGTCCTTATTTTGAGTGTGGTTTTTTGGCTTCTGTGATGATTCCTCAGATCCTTCATCCCACTGGAAGGGACTTTCTAGCTTCTGCTGCTGACTTCTGGTCCTTTCTAACACAGACCCATGAAACAGACTTGCATGAGACATTGTCATGGGCTCTAGACATCCAGGTGGACTTGTTGGGGGCATTACCATGAGATCCAGGCCTGTAGCTGAATTCTTTGTGTCTTTAGTGTGTGGACAGATTTCCTGTACTTTTGTTGTATTTGACTTTGTGGGTGACTATTATAAAATAATTCTATAAATTCTGTGTCCTGTATCATATTATTTTCCTTGCAGAACCTAACTACAACATAAATAGATGACCAAGATTGCACCAAAGCAAATGTCTTACATTTATTGATATTGTTGACAAATTTTCCAAAATCAGATTCTAAAATTAAATCTTTTGCTCAAAAAAATGTGGGATTTTCTGGCATCCCATGAAATTCCAAAAAACATATATTAGAATAAGTTTACTAAATCTTTTAGTAATACTAGCTTCTAAAATTGTATATAACTCCTAGAAGAAGATATACCTCATAGTCTTAGAATCTTACTGTTGTGTCATCACTTTCCCAGCTTTGAAATACAAAGCACCAATACTGGTTCCTGTGATCTTTGCAGCTAAACTCATTGACTCAGATTTCCAAGATAAAATCTAACAAGAATTTCAATTTAATGAAAATAAAGAACTTTCTTCCCTTCATCTTTAAAGACCTCACAGGACATATTCATTCAAATTAGCCCCTAATTTTTGTGCACAAATGCCTGACTTTTCACTCTGTACCCTTTATCAAATGTCTTACCAAATACACCTTAAGCTTATAGGTTCAAATATTACATTTTGTTGTCTATCTTTGTAATTAGAGACATCTTAGATCAGTATTTCAAATTATTCCTTTGCTAATTATCTTTGCTTATTTCAGAAATATAGGGAAAGCTAAAATGATCATTGCCCAGTGATTTTCCATAATTCAGAAATTTACCAGACTTGTGTGACTAAACCCTGATTCACCCATGAGCTGCCATCTCTCTGTCAATGATTCAGCCTTAGCCTTGTACCCAGAACTTTCAGTTCTTAATTTTTGAGAACCATTAGTTAACTATAAATGATTGCCAGAGAAAAATTTTGACTAAAAGGAAAGGCATTTGAAAGGATTTAAAATGTCACACAAATAAGGTGACCAAATTCTTTACCCTCAAGAAACCCGAGGTATGAGATGGTAGTCACTTTGGTCACTGTGACCTAGGATAGCCAGATTTTGTAGAATTCCCAAAACCATAAAGATAACACAAATCGTGAGTAAAATACTTTTCTTGTTTATCAGAGTTCTTGCTTCAAATATAAAATGAAATTAGCTAGTGACCAGTTAATGTCCTGTGGTCCATTGTAATTCTCCTTAACTAATATAATGGTAATAACTGTCTTGCAATAACTTTCTTAATCTTTTTTTCATTCTTTACATTTTTTAAAAAATCTATAAAACACCAAACACATCAGATGCCATCATTTCAGGAACAGTTATTCTGAGCAAATTTTTTGTTTGTTTTCTTTTTCTCTTCCCTGAGTGACCGGTTCTTTTTTTTTCCTCTCTTATTGAATCAAATAAACACTTTGTTCACAGGATACACATCGAAATCTTTAGCATGATATTAGCAAATATAAATCAATGATATTTAAAGTAATAATAAACCATAGTCAATTTAGAACTACCTCAAGAACACATGGTTGATTTACCACATGTTAACTGATATAGTTTACCTCTTAAGGAGAACAAGAGTATAAAATAATTAGTTTAAATAGATGCGGAAAAATAGCAAGAGAAATACAATGTCTATATTATGAAAATTCTGGGAAATCAAAACACAGGGTGGGAGAGATAAAACATGGCCCAATTTTTTTACTAGGTAGTTCAGGATGGCCTCAAGCTCAGAACCCTCCTGCCTCAGATTTCTACATGATGGGAGCCACCAGATGTGAGCCACCAGGTCTCACTAAATTGATTAACTTTTAAGCAGTTAACCACAAAAATTACATTTTCTTCATCTTTTAACATGGACATTTTGTCCATTATTATCAGAAACAAAACAAGAACATTACATTTCATTGTTTTCTCACACAATAATACACTAGAAATGTTCTTCAGTATAGTAAGGGAAGCAAAAATAGAAATGATATTGATTCCTATTGAAAAGTATATCACTCTTGAGAGAGAGTCATGTAAATTATATTACAAATAATCAAAAAAATCTGTAAAATACAACTTTATGGAAATTTTTTCTAAAACTTACCATGAAATTTAGATAGCACACAGTTATTGTATTCATGGGTGGTAACTAAGGGAAATAAAATGTATATTTACACAAAAAATTTTTACAGAAATATTGATTTGCACATAAATGAGTTTTTACACTCCTAAAAGAAACTAGAAACCTTTCAGATATCCTATAATTAATAAACAATTAAAAATGTAGTTGTCCATAATCTGGATTACAATTCCTTATATTAAAAAAAGCAATTATTCATATACTTAACTTATTACAATGTTCAGGGAATTTTGATGAGATTTAAAAAAAAAAACCACACAACAACAATCCCAATGAGTTATATAATGAGTATCCATATATAATTTAAAAAATTGTTAAAATGAAAACTAGAGTAGTGGGTGTCAGGAATGAGAGGCAGAAAATGTTGATTAAAATAACAATACTAAAAATACTTGTAGAAGTATTTTTCATAGCCACATGTACATTTATAATTATTTTACATTTCCTTAAGTATCAACATGTCTAAACCTGGACATTTCAAAATGAGAAAATGCCACATCATTTCAACATTCCAAAGAATTTTCAAAGTAATTCTGCTTTTTTCCCAAAATTTAACACTGCTTACTCCTTAGATACCATCTGTTCTTTCTAAATGTTGATTGCTACTGTTGTCCGTTATACAACACTTTGTACTCCTGTAAAATATAGCTTCTGTTACAAAATAATGTATAATTAAAAGTAATAAGTTTAGGTCGGATTGACATACTGTATCACATTCTTGTATCAGCTTCAATACTATTACTAAGTTAAATGCTAAACCTATACTGTTTAATTTTTTTCTCATGTATTTATTTAGCATATTCTCAATTTAACTTTAAAAGTAAACGAGACAAGTTGGTTAGTATTTATTCTTTCTAAATGTATGCTCCAGTAAGCTAAAACTATGACCACACTGACTTAAAATTTAGATTTAAATTAGTGTCTTATCTTTTTTAATGAAAAGAATGCATCTTTATTCATATTTAGTATCACCTGTAATTTCATTTTATTTTATTTATATACAAATACTGAGTAGAAGCCTTGAGTTGCTCGACTTAACATTCATTAAAATTGTTGCATAACAAATTATTTGTCTAAGCATGATTTTTTCTAGTTATCATCAAATATGAAATTACAAGTTGAGATGTATTTCTTAAGTGATATAATACAAAACATACCACTCGTTTCAATGATCATTTGTTGAAAGATTTTCTTCCCCAGGATTTACACTGTTAAAATTCACTATACATTCAACTACACATAATATCAAAAGTAATTTATTAATGGCCCATGAATTCATTAAATTATAAAAATATTTGAAATTGAGTGGGTGAGAAAAAGTTTATAATGTTGACAAATCTACATTTATATTTATGTATTATATCCACATATAATTTAATTATTCAATATACAAATAAGTTTTTAAAATAAGTTAATACACTAGGTATTCCTTTGCCTGATTTAGAGCAGTCACTTACATATATTTGAAGCTATCATGGGATTTGTTTGTTGTGAAAAATCAAGTTTTAAATTTTTTAAGGTGTTTTCCAGCTTATCAGTGAAGAATATGGATTGAATACACTTTAATAATCAAAGACACTACCTGAGTGTTGAAAAATAATGTTTTTATTTTATCAGGTCTTCAACAATTCCATGATAAGTGGAAAAAAAAGGAATTGTGAAGAATATATAACTTATTTCACAAATATACACAAAAACATTTCAGCACTGTTAATAGGGCCATTTAAAAAAATGATTCTGCTGTACCTTTATGTTTGTGCCCTTAAATACTGTGTAAATTTTGGCAGGTCACTTAAAAGCCATAAACTGATGGTAACAGTCATGCTTCATAGTAGCTGCAGTGATTTAAGGACATCTTGTAATAAATTACCTGTCATCGTGTGTGGAAAGAGAGGTTGAAAGTGATTGTTAGTTTCTTACTTAGTTTTACTTTTCCCATAGATATTCAGTCACATTTGTGGAGACAAACTTTGCAGATCCTTTACTTTATAAAAATATTAAGTCGGAGAAAAAAAATTGAAGTGATGCATTTTAGTCAGACATTTTGCTGAAACTTATGCTGATCTATTTAGCATATATTGCATAAACATTACAAGATATGCAATATTCTTTGAAGCTTTTCTCCTTCAGGTAAAAGAAATGCTATCAGGGAAAATGTATATCTCTGCTAGATATAAATTTTAAATTCAGTACCTAGGTTACCACTTTCCACTTTTGCTATCATGCAGCACACTGAATGAGGTGACACTGGTAGCCTATACCTCTGAATGAGGTTCACAGGCAGAGTTATAAGTAAAATGTTAATTAAAATGTAGCCTGGAAAAGATTAACCCTTGTTATTCAAGCCACAGATTTGAAAACTACTGGACACTGGAATATTATCTCATTTCTACTTATGAAATCTATTAAAATTTCATGCTAAGCTACATGGGGAAGTCAAAACACACAGGAACATTCATTCCATTGCCAATTGAAGCAATGATTTCCTTTGGGAACTAAATCGTACCATATCTCTGTTTTTAAATTTATAAAATAAACTTCACACATATTTCTTTAAATATCTGAAGGTCCTTATTACTTGTTCTTGGCAGTTAAAATTAGTCCCTAATAATCAAGAAAATAATTATTATAATAAAAATACTCCCTTCCTCATGATCTTGTACAATAGGAGTAAAAAAAAATATGTATTCATCTTATCATTAACTGATTTAAAAAAGGAAACTAACAGAAACAAAATCCATTGAGTTGTTATAAGTTCAAACTAAGATTTATGCAACTGTGAATTCTCATGGATTTACTAGTATTTTTCAAAAGAAAAAATTCTACAGTTCCTTGGATTGTTATTTAAAGAGATGAAAATTATCCATGACATTTTGAGCTGAAGATTTCCTCAATTTGGAACTTAAATATCACATTTAAGTGGAGAATAAAATATCACTTTAGCCATAGCAGTTAAGCAATAAATTGTGGGAGTTGAGATTCCGAAATTTGGGTTTTGTATACAAAGGTCTTGCGTATTTCATTATAACTTTTCCACGAAGAAAAAACCCGGGCCAACTGAAAAATAAAGTTTTCTTTTGCATCCATCAATGTCCTGAGGCTCTAGTATGAACCACTATTTTCAAATCTACATGCACAGTAAGTCAAGATCTACTTATCAGGCAAAAAGCTGCCAGGGGCATAAACTGGAGAAACACTTAAACCGCAATTCTGATGTATTGATGGAGACTCAACATGGGTAATTACTCAGTGTGGAAAAGAAATTCCTCATTCTTGCCTTGTTTACTGCAGGTCTACACTCTGGTTCTCACACAGAGTGTTCAAGATCCTTAAGGCAGTGGAAGGGGAGATAATCATTGTGAAGCAAACCTACAACCTTAAACCTACTTTCTGGGAAAAAGATTTCACACTAATAAAATTTTGTAACCCTTTCTCATCTTGGGTAAGGGAATTCTCAATTTCAGGCCTCTCCAGAATGGTGAGGATAAGCACTGGCAAATTTACAGCCAAAGAGAGTGCCAAAGATCAAAGAGGAAAAAACCATATCCTTGGAAAAACACTAGTGACCAGAAACAGCTGTAAGACAGATCTCTAAGAATGATATTTTCCAGACATCAGGACACATGCTTATAATTCCAGCTGCTAGGGAGGCTGAGATAATAGGATCACAAGATTAAGCCCAGTCTGGGCAACATAGTGATTTATGAAAAATAAAAATGTCTTGGGATGTGGCTCAGTGCCTAGGTCCTGAGCTCAATTTTCAGTCACCACCCTTTCCCTTACAGACCAGAAGAGAACACTGAGAATCAGGAGATTAAAAAACACATACCTTTCTAGACCCTATACTCAGGAAACTCTAGTATAAAGAAAACACATTGCAGTTGAAAAAGAAACAAGAGGAGTTCTCAGTGGCAAAACCAATTAGACTCGTGAAAACAGTAACTCCAGAACATTTGGAACTCCTGTCATCTAAACCTACAGTCATCTGCTAGCAAGGATACCCTGAATTCTCACGTTTGCTTCAGTCCATCTGTAAAGCAGAACTAGCTATCAAAAAACCCAAAACAAATAAACAAGCAAATGAAAACAAAGACCTGGCAAAATACAAGAAAGATCAGTATAAAAAGACATCCTGAGCCCTAAAAGATACTCAAATACGATACAGACATTGGTGGTATCAGTCTGAGAATTAAAAATTACTATGATTGATATGCTAATGGTTATCATATAAAAAGTAAATCACGTGCCAAAATACACAATTAATGCATGCAGATATAACCAAAAGTTTGAAAAAACAGGAAATCTAGAAATAAAAAAGTCAGAAACATTGAGAAACTAAGGATCCCTTCAAGTTCTGTAAGTAACAAAACTAAGGCGAAAACACAGAACTCGAATAAAATGAATAGAAACTTTCCCATGAAAATGAAAAATACAATAAGCCAAAATAAAAAAGAACATAAAAAAATGTTGGATAATATCAAAAGATAGAACTATGTGGACCATACAAACAGCAGAATGGAATTTTGGAAATTTTAGAAAAGAGAATTTTAGAATTTTAGAAAAGGAATATTTGAACAGATCATGAAAAATTGTGCAAAATTAAAAGCAGATCACACACTGCCCATGCAGGAATCACAAATATATATATATATTATATATATATATATAATATATATATATATATATTATATTATATATATATATATATCCAAAACTTCATGGCTGTGGTGGAAATTCACACTCAGTATTTTCCTGCCATAAGAGAGAAATTACTTAAATAAGTCCTATCAGTTCCCTAAGTAAGGAGAAACCCTGTGCTAAACTGATCAAAGATTTCTGTTGTTGTTGTTGTTTTTTAACATCAAATAGAATCACTATCATTTTGAATTGACTTTTGGATGTCTTAAGAAAATTTTGATGTGCTATAAGGTTTGCAAATATACCCAGTTATATATTTATGGAAGGTATAGTCCTTTCTCCATTTAATTGCCTTTGCATCTTTGCCAGAAATCAATTGCCTGTTATGTGGACTTCATATTGGTACTTTGGTGGTTTGTCTATCTTGATATCAATGCTGTTTTGTTGTGATTGGTGTAACTTTGTGAAAAGTTGTGGGATTGCAGAGGGTTGGAGCTCTAATTTTGTTCCTTTATCAAAGTTATTTAGACTATTTTGTGTTTTTGTATTTCTACAGAAATGTAAGAATCAAAATGTTAATATTTATGAAAAATCATATCGGCATTTTCATAAGGGATTGTGTTTTTGGATCTTTATTATTTTCTTCTATTCATTTTTGGTTTTATTCTTTTGTTTTTAATTTCTTAAGGAAAGATATAAGGATATTCCATAACTTTCTTCTTTTCTAATAAATATACTTGGTGTTAAAATAATAATAATAATAATAAAAAAAGAATCACTGTCTCACAAACCTGTAATATCTATTGAGATCTAGCCACTCCATCTTTAGGAGTGGCTAAATCCTTTAAAAATAATTTTATGCCAGTGCATCTTTCCTCAAGGATATTCATCAAAGTCATGCATTTGTACCTTAGCCATCTTCCCAAATTTGATTTCCAGTCAGGGTCAAATCTCTCATAGTAATTTTTGGCTACTATTTGTAAATGGGACTTCTCTTACCAACTTCTTCCCACATCAAACATCATCAAAGACAGAATCAACAAACACAGACATGTTTGCTAAGGACTTGTTACTGATTTACTTTCAGGCTCATTCCCATGAAGAAGAGTAATTTATGTCACTATTATATTACAAGGTGCAATTCCAAATAAATTTTATGTAAACTTTTAGAGATAAGCAGCTAGGAACTGATTTTTATTTATGAGACAAATAAGAAGACAGGCTTCAGTATGCTACACATTATCTTTAGTAGGTTATAATGACTCTATGCATCCTCCTAAAACAAACAAGCAAAGTATAAACACTTAATTATCCAATTTTAGCTGTTTTGTGTAAAACAAAAAGATTTACACATTTTTGACAAGATGAAAGAAACTTCTACCTGAAGATGGCAAAGCCTTCAGAGATAAGTTTTAAGGAATCAAAAAGACTTTATTGCTGCTAATGTTACTCTTTTTCCACAATAGCTCAAGATGTACAAAACTTTCATCATAAACGTTCTTTTCACGATAGTTTGGTTCTTTATGATGGGGATGGTAAGGAAAGTGTTGAGTTTTTTTTAAGTAATACACTGTATTTATTGAAACCTATTTTCAAAACTCCATTTGTGTGAGTCATGACATGGTTGGGCATTTCTGAGTTTATTCTCTAGAGTGTACTGTCCAAGCTCTAATCTCATGGAGAAGTAAGTATCACTGTAAGGTTAGGAGAACGGACAGGAAGGTCAGTCAGTTCCCTGAAGGAGCACTTAGTGTTTTTTTGGTCTCAAATGTCAAAGGGCAGAACCATGAATGCTAAATGCTAGCTTCCATTTCTTGAAAGTGCTCTAAATGTGAAATATATATATCTATATATATATATATGTATATAGATATATATATAGATATAATCTACATATGTATATACATCTATGCCTGTGTATATATGTATATGTATTTGTGTATATGTATGTATGCATACACATATGTATGTATGTAAATAAATATGTATATATGTATATGCACAAATATATATGTGTATATATCATCCCTCAATGAAATAATTGAATAACAGCATAACTGTATGAAAACAGCTACTTGTTTTGCATACTAACATATCTGTGTATAGTTCTTATTACATTCACTCAAGTATTCTGTCAATATTCTACACCCACATTTGTTAATGCTCAGGGAGGCTCTAAGTGAACACACTTTCAGGTATGGCAGGTTTTGTGTAGCAAATTGTCTTTGAATAAATTCTTTGCTAATGTTTTCTAATAAGCAAATTAGCATTTCTCTACCTTTATATCTTAGACAGAAATGGAAAACTGTCTTTTAACATCATAAACTTAAAATGCTATCTGATACTTGGCTAAAGCATGTAACTATCGGCTCCAATATCATATTTCCTGGTTTGTTAATTCAATTAATATTTTCTAATGATGTGTTAATGTTTTAAGTTTCAGAGTTACAAATTAGTTAACATGATTTATGAATATCAAGCTATGTGTGTGTTAGTGTGTGTGTGTGTGTGTGTATGTGTGTGTACGCACATGCTGGTTAGCAGAAAATTAGATAATTGCTAGACTAATGTGGTTGAGGAACATCAAATATTGGGCATATATCTCATATTTTTATGCAAATATCAGAAAGAATTCTTGGGCACCAGTAAATATAGTTTTATTTTTCAAAAGGTGCAAAATAAACTCAACTTTAGCATTCAGGTTAAATTTCCCATTCATTTAATTATGACTGCTTGGACAGTGTGGCTATTGGAAAAAGTTTAACTGTTAGAAGAAATTCGTGTTTCTTTACATGCTGATACCAATATTCTTACATTCTTAAAGTAGTCATAAATTCTAAAACAATGTGAGAACCAATTCCAGTAAGAACCCACCCAAATTCAGTAATATTCTCCAGGAAGCAGATTATTATATATCAGAGGTGATGTCTGATATATACACTTGCATTCTATTGCAAATGACCTTCCTTTTATTTTGATTTATTTCACAATAAATTGAAAGTATAATTATATGAATACTCCCTTCTCCAAATTTTAGATTTTTGTCTGGGGATGTAGGTTACCTGGCAGGCACAAGGTTCAGGGTGTAGTAGCATTGAAGAAAAAGCAAACAAACAACAAACAAACAAACAATCGCTTCAGTCCTGAACTAGTCAGTTAGTTCTTTAGAGTCAGATATTGAAGAGTGAAGATGGCTGTCTGCACACTAGAGACCCGAGGGATCCTCTCAAAGACTTGGAGTCCACAGCAATACCCGATGCAAATCTGTATCAAGGATCTGTTCTGGACAGTCTCAAGGGCCAAAGGAGAGAGCTGAAAAATCTGCACCAGTGGGGTGGAGGATCTGTGCTTGCACACTCAGAGAACTGCACACCAAGCCAGGGAGGTCATCCAAGATGAAGATGAGGACTGAAACTCTCCTGAAGGATGAAAGCAGCCACAGCTCCTTTGAAGAAAAACCACTGAAAAACAACTTCCTCTGGAAAATCAACTGCATGAAATCTTCCACTTTTGTTCCCCTTTTATGACACACTCCTCAGGTGGGTCTTCCCACTCAAACTGACCACTAATTAGTCCACAAGAAGGTCTTTTCTGAGACAAGGTGATAGTTTTATTTGTAACATGTATTGCGTTATTTTTATTTTGACATGTATGACCCTATACTATTGTGTTTATATTTCATTTTTAATATATCATTGATGAAGCTTTAGAGAATTTTGATCTTATGATAGTAATGTTTGCATTACTGCAACAGAGCACCAGATGTAATCGGGTTATGAGGCAGAAGTGCTTGTTTTGCACATGATTTTAGGGGGTCCAGTCTATGATTCCTTGTCCACTTAGATTTTGGGTTTGTAACCAGAGCTGCACGTGATGTTAGGCAGTATAGGGCAGAAAAAGATAAACCATCTCATGGCCATGAAGGAAAAGAGAAAGAAAAAGAGACCAAAACTCCTTAGTGCCTTTATATCTAGTGACCCAAACACATTCCACTGGTGCACAACTATTAACATTTCCACTACCTACCAATAAAATCCACACTTACCAATACCAATGCCAATACCAATAGCAATAGCAATACCAATACCAATATCAACACCAGCACCAATACCAATAACAGCACCAACACCAACACCAATACCAATACCAACACCAACAACAACACCAATACCAATACCAACACCAACACCAATACCAATACCAACACCAACACCAACACCAATACCAATACCAACACCAACACCAACACCAACACCAACACCAATACCAATACCAATACCAATACCAATACCAATACTAACAATGCTTCCAACAGACAGGCCTTTGTGAACATCAAATATCCAAAGTAAGGCAGTCATTAATTTCAAATGTCCTTAAATCCTTGTTTGATTTTAGGTAGTGCAGTGATTTTTTTAAAAACTGTACATGCTATATTATAGGAGAAATGACTGCATATTCATTGGAGTTCTTTCCCAGAAAATGTAGCTACTAATATCTGGTGGGAGAATTATACTGCTACATATTTCTACATTCAGTCTCATTAGATATTGAAATTCTCCTTTTTCTCTTTCTAAGCTATTTATTTTTTGATGCTATTATTTCAGTATTTATCTATGCTTTAAATTTTATTAAAGAAGCGAATAATTTGATGTCAATAAACTATAGTGGCAATGGAAACAAAAAAACATATGAGGTATTTGATTAGTTAAAATAAGCAAACAAGATTTTATTGTGAGGCTTACCTATAAAGGATGATTCATGACAATAAGATCAATATATATACATATGCATATGAATATGTATATAAAATTAACTCTGTGTAGTTAGATATCTAAAATATTGTTTCCGTTAATCAGGGGAGATTTGTATTTTTTATGAATATTTGATAAATACAGTTTCATGCATTTTAAGGGACAAATGAGTGAGAAAATAAAGATTTAGAATGATGACGGAGTTAAAAGCAATTTAATTTGTTTTCTTGCTTGTTTGATTAGTGGTTTTGTTATTGTATGTGTATTGAGGGAAATACCAATCATTATGAAGGGAGGCACTGAAGAACTAGGATGAAGCACAATATACAGAGAATCAAGTTCTTTTGAAAATAGGACAGGAGGTAGGGGCCGGGTTACAGCTGAGCAGTGCAGGACCTGCCTAATAAGTGCAAGATCCTGAGTTTGATTCCTGGTACAAAAAAAAAAAAAAAACCCACCTGAAAACAAATGAAGAAGAAGAAGAAGCCAGTGGAATCCAGATGGATGATTATCCTTGGCAAGACAAGGGACACTCTCCTCTGCTGTATAGAGCAATGAAGATGAAAATACATTTGCAAGTGGCAAAGACAAATCTTAAAATATTTCGAGTCTGATAAAATAGTCTGTCAAAAATTAACTAATCACTAATCAATCAGAATGCAGAAGAAATTATCTGATATTCCTTTCAATGGACAAAAGAAAACATAAAGCTCTTATTTATTTTTCAACCATTCCCTGTAGGAGTCAGTCACACAGCCTCTCTCTCTCTTTCTCTCTCTCTCTGTCTCTGTCTCTCTCTCTCTCTCTCTCTCTCTCTCTCTCTCTCTCTCTCTCTCTCTGTATCTCTCTCTGTCTCTTTCTCCCTCTTTCTCTCCCTCCCTCTCTCTCTGTCTCTCTCTCTCCTCTCTCTTTTCCTGTCTTTTTCTCTGTCAATATGAATTTCAAGTTACCTTTCTTGAGTTAGATATCTCAGATTCTATCCAGTATCTTAAAACCCCACTGTCTTTCATGCAAGAAGTAACCAGTCCATTAAATAAAAATCTACCATAAAAAGAAATTCTAAGCAATCATTAAGATGACCATGACTTTTTCAACATATTTTTATAATACAATGTACAAACATCTAAAAGAATGAAAGCATTTTCTAAATTATCCTAGTTTAATTTATATATTTTCATAATTCCTATATCTGCAATGTAAAATATTAACTGAACTATTTAAGAGTATTTTTCTTAAATATATCTGCTAGTTAAGAATGCATTACTAAAGCAAATATCAAACTTTATACTTGGACATAGTTCTTTTGATGGTAAATATTATCATGCTCTTGATAGCATAATGTTATAAAAGTAATTATTCCTTCTAAGTTATGAAGTACCTACATTTGCAGGCTAGCTTATATAAAATTTAGAAGAAAAACTCTGAAGCTATAAAGACATTATTTATTAAGCGTACTGCTATTATATATAATGTATTTACTCCTTTTAGAAGCATAAAATAATTATTTAATTTACCATAACAAATGCCACCATCATGTGGAGTGTTAATATAGCTTGATAATAAACAAATATGTTAAAAAGTGTGAAATAGTTTAGCTAACTAAGGACAAACTTGTCTCCTTCTAAGAACAATTGCACTGCCAACACTTGCCGAAATTATAAAAATTAGCTCCTGGTCTCTTACATATGACAAATATATTGAGAGAAATCAATAATTCAAGGAAGAGAAAGGCGCAGTTTGGATTCCAAAACAAGTGTAGTCATGAGCAAATGATTTTATTACAACAGTGCTGGGGGACAAAGTCTAGATAAAGAATACAGTGACATATAAAAGTCAAAACTATCTAGCTCATCACATGTGGTTAATGCAGTTAAGTTCTTAATTCAATGGAGAAAATATGTATGGAATAATTATGAATTGGATTTATTTATTTCACTGCTTTTTTACTATTTGTTCTGAAATGAAGTCAGAGTTGTAAATTATAAGCTGATGAAAATTGTCTTTAATGCTTTTATCTTCCATAAATTCATAACTTCTTAGCAAGGCTGTGTAGAGGTTGTAATCCACTTTCTTAATGGAAATCTCCCACTTGAATATAAAGTTAGAAATCCTCATGTTGCAACCTGACAGAAACATTGTAGAAAAACACATGAGGAAAACATGTGGATTTGCTAATATTTTAGTCACTGAATACATTGAACTTTAAATATTTTGCATTATAACTAGTTGATGTCAGCATGAGTAATGGTTGCATGTTTATTAATTCCAAAGTTATTGGATACTTGCAAAGTATTATCACCAATATTTTATAATATATACATGTATACTTCAAAGTCAACCAAAGTAAAGATAGATTATATAGGTACCCTACATTTGTGTTTATGTCAGTGGTATGGATTTGGTGAACTGTTCAGTGACAGAGCACTTACCAAGCATGCATAATTCCCTGAGTTCACCTTATATCACTGATAATAAATAAATGAATATATATAAATATATAAATAAATAAAAATATTATTCAATTATGACAGACCAGTTCTTTTATAGATTTTGTTTTTTTACAACTGTTCTAATCATTACATAAAGACAGAGATACTTACAGCACATAAAGTGGAAACTTAAAAGGGTTAGCATAACTTGAATATCTAATAACTTACACAATTGTTACTTAGCTCTAGTAGTTTAAACAATAGCTACTATTTATTCAGCATCTGCAGATTTATTACCATTACCAAAGGGTCTAAATAGAGTGTGATTTATTTTCATGTACAATTATTATAATACAATCATGTTGATAGAACTAATACATGCAAAACAGTTAAAGAAAATGGCATTGTATCCTGTGTCAGGCAATTAGAGATGGGATAAATGTATGGGAATATATTCAACGCATGGAATCCAAAATTGAAAAAGAAACTATGGTATAGTATGTGTTATATTGAGTAGTGACCTCATAAGGGTACTATAACTTGTACTATCCCCAAAATGATATAAGAAAAGATTTAAGGTGAAAAGAAAAGTAGCAAAAATGATATTGTCTTAGTTTGACAGACTAATTTCTATGCTGTATTCGAAGATAAAGCACTTTAAAATCAATTGTACAGTTAAATCTGATTTTCAAAATTGGGAAAAACAAAATAGAAACTTTTGTCTTAGAATTTATGTCTCTAAATGACATATACATGTGCGTATGCATTCAGAAACACACATATAAACACATGTATGTATATATAATGTTTGAAGTAACAGGCCTTTCATCATGGCCTCATTAGGATGCTATTAGGACTTGATGTCCTGGCTGCTGTTTTACTATCCTTAACATATGTTGCTTCCATCCAAGTGACAGTATCATCCAACAGATCTGCTTGACCTCATGCTTTATAGATGTATTCTATCATCCTATTTTAAATTAGATTAATATAACTTAATATGGAACCTAGCAACCTCTAATTGAAGTTACAAATACAGAGCTTTAACTGTGCACACATAATAGCATTCTTACTAAATACTGATTCTCATTGTCATGTTCTTTGAAGTCACAATAAATCCTAAATTTGCACTCAGTGGATATATAAGATTAAGTTACTCAGCACATTTTCATCAGGCTATCAATATATACTGTGGATTTGCATGTGTTCCTGTTTAAAGACACTATATATATATATATATATATATATATATAATTAAAAGTGAATTTACAAGCCAGTCGTAGTGATACTTGCTCATAATTCCAGCTACATGAGAGGCTAAGGCAGGAAGATCACAAGTTTTAAGTCAGTATAGGTGACACAGAGAGACTCCAACAAAAAAGTCCAAATATTAAATTCACAGAGAAACACAACAGAATTCATGACTAAAGGAAATGGATTTTACTCATGTGCTTTCCTAGTAAGACACATCAGATACAAGGTTTCTTCTATGCAGGAACACTAGATCCCACTTTAGTGCTACATGTAGGGATAATTTTAAGTAGTAAAATAAAAAACAAAATCTGCAAACATATGCAAAACATGGCACTAAACATACCACAGAATTATTTGTTCATGTTTTCAGAGCTGAAACAAGAAGACAGTGCCTTGGTTAACCTCATCCAATTAGGGGTTTGACCTAAACAAACTTTTCATTGCTCTATGCATATTTTCAACAAGGTAAGATGGCAAAAATTGATTTTGAGGTTATATACAAATTCTAATGAAAAGAGTTTGCAAATGTAGAACCTGTGAATTGAATCTTGATGATTCACTATAATTAGTAGAAAATGAATGTTGGGAATCAAATACAAATTCAAATAGCATTTTTGTAAGTTTAACATATGCCAGGATCTCTACTGTTTAACATTTGTTTTGCATAAGACTATTTTTCTTATTTAGGGAAAATAAAAGACTCAAATAGCTGAAGTAATATTTTCAGAAACATATAAATAGTTAATTCTAAAGGTAGGAATGAAAAAACCATGTTTTTGTGCATTTGTTTCTCTGTTACAGAAATGCTTATGTGGACCCAGTGTAAAAACACAAGGGACTATCTCCCAGCCAATAAAAAGGACAAAAAAATGAACCGTTTCTAATTGTTAACCTAGTTGTATTGAGAACTCACCCTCCACTACCAAGGAAAAGAAGGATGAAGATTTGATAGGAAGATTATGAGAATCGTGCCAGGCTTGAGGGTGTAAAATGCTAAAAGGGGATAAGGGAGTGTGATATGGATATAAGATGCTGTTTCAAGATAGAACAGGAAATATATAGGATAATCTGAGTTCTTGAGTGTTAGTCAACTACCATTGCTGGTACAAAGTACCTGATACCAACAATTTAGGTCAAGAGTTTAATTTTAGCTCCTGGAATCAAACCATTTCTGTCCATGCTTTTGGGTGGATCCAAGGCAGAAGTTCCACAGCGGAAGTGCTTCTTAGTTAATGATGGCTGGCAGCATGAATCAAGAAGAATGGGGAGAAGAAAGGGGGCCAAGGACCAAAAATCATGACCAAGGCCCACCCCAATGCAAACACATCCCCGAATATGCTTTACTCATCCCCTGGGTGATCCGTGGGCCCATGGGTTCATACTGTAGTTTAACCACTGTTACATCAGATAAAATCCCTATACAAGAAAAATCCATATTGAAAGGTGAGAGTAAGTGGAGCAGTTCTTGCTAACTCATCAACTGATGGTATTTCACTCAGTTGATTATAAAAATCAATTTTCTGCACAACAGAAGAAAATTAGTATAAATCTCAAAAATAAATTAAATACAAATATTTTAAGGGAGGAAGAACAATTTTGTATGTATATTCTCATATTTTTTATTCTCTTCCTTATTTATTGTTTTATTTTTTCTCTTATTTATTTCTCTTTGAATTTTAATTCAATAAAAGAAGTTAGATCAACCAAAGAATATTAGCATAAGTTAAACACCTCTATTTTTGAATGAAGAAAATAAAATCTAGAGGTATAAGCCAATTTCTTCTTCCTCTTCTTCTTCTTCCTCCTCCTCCTCCCCTTCTTCTTCTTCTTCTTCTTCTTCTTCTTCTTCTTCTTCTTCTTCTTCTTCTTCTTCTTCTTCTTCTTCTTCTTCCTCTGTTTCTTCATATTCCAGATACTGATACACTAATTAGGCTCACTGATTATACAAGTCATATTCCTCTTGCTTCTAGAAAACACCTAGCATATTCAACTAAAGCCTGAGGGATTTATTTTGGCTCAAGGTTTTTTGGATTCAGTCAGTGGTTAAGTGACTCCAAGTCAGGAAGAGAAATAGTGAAAGGCATAACAGAGGACAAGTGCTCAACCAATTACATTCAGGAAGTAGAATAACAAACAGAAGGGAAGAGAGTACAATAACTATACACCTCCTTCAGGGATCCAAGTCCTGCAAATAGGGCTTAACTCCCAATTCTCAAATGTCTGAATTGTCAACAAAATTTTGAGAAGAGTCCCAGAATACAGACATTTGAGGAAATAAATAATTTATTACTTCTATACTCCAAATAGAGTATTATACAGAACTTATTGGGGTAGTTACTGCCATATTACAACTCAACTCTAAGATATTTTGTGGTTCACAAAGATTAAAAAAATTTTAGGGAGGAAAGAGCTATGTGTCACATGAAACAGTGGACAAATATCATCCTGCAAGTGTAAGGAGGGTACTCAAAGCAAAATTCTTCCCTACAAGGAAAAGGCCTCATAAATCTGCACTGTTGATTTCATATCTGATGTGGAATAAAACTATTGTTATTTTTTCAGAGTTGCATCTTTGGTGAAATGTTACTGTGAATATATTGTCTCCACTGTACACTAAAGATGCCATCATGGGCAGCAATGGTGACTCATCCGTACAGAGGACAAATCGCTGACATGCACCTAACCACATCTAGACAAAAAGAAAGGTAGATTATTACCAAAATCAAGAGAAGACTGCAGGCTCTGGATGAGACATAGAATGTTTCCCCTTATGAAGAATGTACAAGTGTGCTGTGTCTGGAAGCAAAGTGCAGGCTGAGATGTTATTTAGTGAATGGAATGGACAACTGCAAAAATCATAGCTGAGCCATAGCTGTGTGCTCTTTTTCCCTAGTGTATAATAGTTGAAGAGCTGAGGCAACATCACATGTGTATCACATTTTCCTTCTTGCTTGCAGCTAAGTGGAACTATGTGATTTATACATGGAAGTAGGTTGTGAACATAAATTATGTCTGCCATTGCCAATTATTTTTAAAGAATTTTGACTTTTCTAGCCCATTTTTGTTTTGTGCAAGTAACTACACATTTATACAAGGATATATATATATATATATATATATATATATATATATATAAAGAAAATTGTGTATCCTTTACTTAGTTCTCAGGAATATTTCCTTTGTATTTGTTTGCATTTTAGGCTATGACAATGATTTGTTAGAATTGGGATTTTATCTTTTATAGATATTGTTATCTGCTTTTGAAGGGGAGATATTTGTGACAGGGTCTCACTATGCAGTTCATGATGGTGGAAGTTATTATGTGACCTAGAATGGTCTTAAATTCACATAAACCCTCCTGCCTCAGTCTCTGGAGTGCTGAGATTGTATGCATCAGTCAGCACTCTCAGAAGTTGTTATCCTACATAATAGTGATTATATTTATATATTTTATATATTTTCAAGGATAAAATGTTATAACAGCAGTGATCAACTTTTGTATTCCACCTTATACTTATTTATTTAGTTACTTCTTCAAAAGGAAAAAAATAATGGTACAAATTTTGAAACAAGATTGTAGGAAAGTAACAATGGTTAGTGCATTTTTTTTAATCTTCAAAGTAGTTGCTCATATAATATGACATAGGCATGAATATTGATCAAACAACTTAGGCACAAATCTTTTTAATTAACTAATAGCAATTATTAGTGTAACTATCTTAACTATTTTTGTGTATATAGATACATAGATAGATAGACAAATACTGATATAGATGTGTATCTGTGTGTGTACTTTTTTTCCTTTTCACTTCCTTCTTTTCTCTTTTTCTCCATCCCAGTTTTTCTTTCCTTCTGAGCAATTTCTTCTCCTTTCATGATATCTGTTGTACATTTTAATTTACTCTTTCAGTTTCTTACACTAGGGAGACAATATGATGTTTGCACATGTAAGTCCAATGTCTTTCACTTATGAGTATCATCTCAAGTTGTATCCACTTTCCTACAAATGTCTCAAATTTATCTGATTTTGTACCTCAGTAATACTCCATTATATAAAATGTCACACTTCTTTTGTCCATTCCTCATTTGATGGGCATTTGGTTTGTTTCTAAGATTTAACTATTACAAATTCTGCTGCTATAAACATGAGTGTGCATACATCACTGTGGTGTGATGTTTGCATCAAATATAAGGGCATTCAGTCATATAAGAAAATATCAATAGGCATGAAAAGTCAAATGAGCAATAGCACAATTGTGACATGAGACCTTAATACCTCATTGTCATGAGGAGATAAGTAGACCAAAAGTCAGAAAAGAAATACCAGAACTAAACCAATCTTGTGAAAAAATAGATTTAGCAGATATTTTCAGTGTTCCACCAACATCATCAGAATACACATTCTTATTTGCTGCACATAGGATGTTCACTCAAATAGATCATATACGAGCCCACAGAACATACTTAAGTAAATGCAAAGGAATGAAAAATTTCCCAAGCTAATCACCTTAGCATAATTCAGTGACATTGGAAATTAAAGGCAAAAGAAACTTCAAAAACTCCATTAACACATATAGATTAAATAACACTCTCCTAAACAACCAGTGGCTCACAGATGAAATAAAGGAAAAAATTAAACAATATCTGCAACTAAATGAGAATGAAGATACAACATACTAAAACTTAAGGGACGCAGTGAAAGTAACACAAAGAAGGAAATTTATAGTGGTAAATTCTCAAATCCGGGAAACAGAACAAGCACAAATAAACAACCTAATGTTACACTCTAAGATTCTAGAAAACAGAAGAACACAACAAATCCAAGGCCCATACAAGGGAGGAAATTATAAAACCAGAGCAGAAATTAACAGTGGAGACCAAGAAAACAAAACAAAGAATTAATGAATTGAAGTGTTGGTTCTTTGAAAGAATAAAGAAAATTGATAGACCCTTAGCCAACCTTATATACCTCATATAATCTTCTCGGATGCCATGACTTGATGTCATTTCTTATTTTCTTCCAGATTTTGTGACCAGAGTTCCAAGTTGCTTGCTAGCACTATCATTTTAAAGTAATAATTTATTTTCTGCTATTATATACATGCTTATATGCCTATACTTATGCTTTTATATGTTTATGCACTTTTATGATTATGTGGTACTGAACATTGTCATGTAAGATTAATGAAAAGTGTATTAATAAATTTTGTTATATTTGATAAACTGTATTTTGTCCTATGTAATACAGGCTTTGTAACAAGTAACTGTCATATTTTTTACCCTAATATGCAAATGTGTTCACATACAATTATTTCTAAGATTACTTCTAACTACTTCTTAGATTACAGTATAATTGCTGAATTAATAAATTTTGATATATCTATATTTTGAGTATTCAGAGATGGATTCATAGTTGCTTAAGAGTTCCCAATAGTACTTTAATGATATTTAAAACCCAAATAAAAGTTAATTTAGAAGTTGATTTACTTCAAAGCTGTAGTAATTTTACTTTGGAATCCTTTGAACTATGTTCTCCATTTAGTTGACAAAAGTTGTTTCTTGTCCCTGCAAAGGAAGGACAAATAGTTCTCTCGGCCTTTTTCTAACCTCAAAAACCAAGATTTCTGATACCTGTTTAAATCTAACCTTCTTGCATTACCAACTCAAGAAATTCTTACTATGTAAAACATAAAGAATGCCATATTAATCCACTTAAAATATTCTTTCTGAGTAACAATTTAAAAAATGTAGTTTTAAAAAGACTTCAGAGAATGTTAAAAAGCATTGGGAAAATGTCCAAACTATATCACATAAGCATTTATGATTATAAAAAATTTTTTGAGTACAATGATATTCTTATAAATAAAAAATTAAATTTATCAGTTATATCTTTATGTAGACATAATATGTCACTGGTGTGTATTTCTTAGCAATTTTGTCTCAGACCATGATAGTATAGAGAAAACCATCACCTATTTAAACACCATGATTTAAATATCACAATTAGTGGAAACATGTTTGCACATGCTTAGGATAATACAATTTCATCTGACAAAATGTACTCTTTGCCTTTTACCTCATTAAAAAGTCTATTTCTATATTTTAAAACAGATGACATTTTTTTCTCGATTATCCATATTATTCTTGTATGAAGAGAAGTCATTTTACTTTTACTTTTGGAAGCTTACTCTGTTCTAAAAACTGGATTCAGGAGCCTCGGTTCTCCAGTGAGAGGACCCTCGTGGTGCAGCAGGCACACTCTCTCAACAGCAGAAGCCTTGGAGTTCTCAGTGTTCTGCACAGATGACTCATGTGGCAGTGGAAAATACACTAGTGCTGGACTACAGTTTGCTGATCTAGACCTGACCTCTTCAGCTAATCAGACTGGAGGAAGCACATCCAGGAAAAGGCTCTGTATTCCTCCACAGCTAAGGAATAGAGAAGCTACTAAAAGATACTAAGACAAAGACAGTTCTAGTAAAGAACAGAGTTCTAAGTTTTAGTAAAGAGTTCTAGTAAGAATGCATATAGCAGTTTTGGATCTCGAAGTGACTCAAGAATGAACATGATAGTGGATCAGGGGAAAAATTTTATAATTGTGGACTATAAATGCATTGGCTGCCATGGAGACAAGAGTGGTTTTGGAAAATTTAAACATGGTGGAAAAAGTTGCTAGTGTGACAAATAAGATAAAAATGAATGATTAACACCACTCCCTCCAAATGAATGCCTGGAACAGGAACTGTATTCTGGAAGCAACGCTGGGATTACAATGACATTCCAGTTGAGACAACAGGCAACAACTGTCCTCCATATGTTGAAAGTTTCACTGATGTTGAGATGGGAGAAAATATTATGGGATACATTGGGCTTACTTTTTGTACACACCCAATTCCAGTGTAGAAGTGTGCTACTCCTATTAACAAGAGCTTTGGAAATAGGGTTTGGAAACACTGCAGCATTTCTGTTCCCCAGGTGATGGCTTTATTCAGATGGCCCAAGTGAGGCTCTGAGGGGCATGAAGAAAAATAGAAAGTATGGACACCATAAATAATACCCACTCTCCGTGGTGTTGGCAGTAAGCACAGAGCTGGTGGTATGGATCTATGAAGAGGCCAGAAAATTCTCTTACTGATCTAGAGTTTGTCCATGTGTGATTTATAGTGGTGTTGATATTGGATTCAAGACTTAGAACTTGGATGTCACTTGTTATTAGCTATTCCAGAATTTCAATTGGATACGATGGAAAGAGGAAAGTTTGGATTAGATTTCTACAAATACCTGGTGTTAGATGAACCTGATCAGATTTTGTATATGGGGTTTGACCCTGAAATATGTGGAATTGTTGAGCAAGAGACTTCACCTCTAAAAGTTGTCCATTACAAAGTAATTTTTAGTGCTACTTTTCATACTGGCTCATGATTTCTTAGATTAATATATCTTTCTGGCTGTAGAAAGAGTTTTACTTCTGAGAATATCACACAGAAAGTAGTTTGGATAAATAGTTAATCCTTACAGCAGGCAAGGATTCACTACCCATAGTATTTGTGGAGATCAAAAAGTGTACAGATTTTCTGGAGAATTTTATATACTACGCAGGATTCATGGAGACCATTCTCAAAGGTATACAGAAGAAGCCCTTCATCAATTTTGCCCAAGAAAAACTTCAATTCTAGTGTCTACTGCAGTAGCAGTAAGAGGACTGGATTATTTCAAATGTGAGACATACTATAAATTTTGACCCACCAAGTGGTAATGAAGAATATGTATATTGCATTGGCCATACAGAATATGTAGGAAATCTTGATGTTGCCACCTTATTTTTCAATGAAAGGAATATAAATATTACTAAGGATTAGTTGGATCTTGTTGTTGAAGAAACACAAGATGCGCCATCTTGGATAGAAAACATGGCTTTTGAACACCATTTCAAAGGTAGTAGTCATGAATATTCTAAGAGTAGATTTGGTGAAGGGTTTTTTGGTGCCAGAGACTATTGTGGCACTGGCAATTCCCACTTCAGCAGCATCCTTGCCAACAGCAGTCACAGGGATGGAGGTGGCTCTGGTGGCGGCAGAGAATTTGGTGGAGGTTGCTATGGAGGCTTTTACAACAGTGACACATATGGAGGAAATTGCAACTCCCAAGGTTTGGCTGGTGGGGTGACTGAGCCTGCTTTGCCAGTAGGTCACCCTGCCAAACAAGCTAATGTGCAAACCACATGTAACTTAGCTGGACTATACTTTGTATAGCTTTAAGAAATCACACTACATTACCAGCTGTTGTTCTTCAATGTGAATGTCTTTTAAATGAGTTCAAGGTCACAAGAAGAAATAAAGGAAACATCAGCAGTCCTGTTCAGAAGATGCTTTGAAGACTTCATCACTGTAGTTTGGATTCACTCCCTTCCTGTCTACCCCCATCGTAAATTGCATTTATAATTTTGTGACTGATGATCACTTGTTTGTTAATGTACTGTGCCTCTAACTTTAGGCAGCTTTTTGTTTTGATGTTTTGGTAGCTCACTTGTTTTGACAAAGTAAAATTACAGAACTTGGACTAAAAGTAAACCTTGGCATATCAATGTGATATGACTTAATAAGCATCCCACCCACTCATTCATAAATATTGTATATATAAGAAAAAAAAATGTGGTGGTCTCCACTAAGGCTTTTTGATAATTGCAGACTGGGGGAAAACAAACCACAAATGTGTTGAAGCATGCTAATGAAATTAGTTTTTAAGGTGGCAAACTATACTAAGTTAAAGTTCTGATTTGCTTGCTTTATCCTGGGGAGGTGTTTAGAAGCTGACAGTCTTTAAACAAGCCATCCCATACTGATGAGGTGATGCATGAATACATGCATAAATTTAAACCATTGTTTACAAAGTTAATCCAAGTAAAGACTGAAATTTCTCTCTCAGTCCTTAGGCATACCATTTATTGTGAGCTAGCCAAATGTGGGCATGTTAAACAGGGAAAGTTTAAATGTCTGATAACTTGAAAAAGGATTTTAGGAGAATTCATCTGCTTAGACTTTTAAAATGCCTGCCATACGTGACATTGAAATAGTAGAATGGTTGACCACAGCAGTGACCAGCCTTCAAGATTGTCCTGATGAGTTTCAGTATAATAACACATGCTAGGGTTGATGCTCTTGATCAAGAGGGTATGAACAGGAAGAATGATGCAACAGGCTTTATTTTAAATGCCAATTCACATTATGCATCTTCAAGCTGCACTAATGAAGAAATGGCTTCAGGAGAACAAGCTGAAATCTTTGCAATCACATAGTTTGGAAATATGTATAAAACTGAACAAGGAATTGACTCTGCTCTGAAGTGTTTAGTAGGTTTTAGTTGCATAGGATTCCATTGTATTCATAGCCTGTTTACACTAAATCTACTCAAAGACGAATATTTTCCACCACCAAAATGTGTCTGCTACTTTTAATTCTGGGATAATTTTGTAGCAGAATATGTTGATATAAACCCTCATTTTATAGTATCATAAGATTGGTTAAAATTTCCTAAAGTGCAACAGATTTTCAAGTGTAAGTGTATTGTACCTTATCCTAAAACTTTTATTAAAGAGATGCACTTGACAGTATTGAGGTCATTATGGGGCCATTTCAATTAGTGTAGGTTTGAACCTTGTACATTTTGCTCACAAATTTTTAAAAAGTATTTTACTTTCATATATATATATATATATATATATATATATATATATATATATATGCTTTTGTGTGTTCTTAAACTTATTTTGACTCTTAGAGATTTTTGAACTCAGCTTGTCCAGGAAGGGGATAGGATTAAATTTATTTAGGACTATAAGAATGATAGTTGAGAAAAAAACTATTTGCACATGACGGATTTCTGCATAATTTTTTTGGTTTTGTTTTGTTTTATTTTGTTTTGTTTTGTACTGGGAATCAAACATAGGACTTTGTGCTTGCCAAGCAAGTACCTATGTACCCTGGCCTTCTAGATACTTTTTACTGCTAGTTTTATGCAATATTTACTGAACATTTTAACAAATATTTATTTTTATATGCCTAAATGTGATTCACTGAAAAATTAAAATTGTCCAAAAGACAGTGCAAAAACAATAGCACTAAAATGTTGAATATCATCACTGTGTGCACGAAATTATATATTTCAGGAAAGGATCAGTTTTTAACGTTAAGCTATAAAAATTCTTAAGTCAATTAAGCAGAGCCAGCACTGGAGGTTAGTTGTAACTTTCTGACTTTAGTGAAAAGGAAACTGGCAGCTGGAAATTAAATCATGCCAAGGGTTGGTTACACCTGTCTTAGATATTAGTGGAACACTTCAAAACACTAAAGTGTCCAGATTCTCAGATGCTGGCTGTGTGTTTTGTTTAGCTGCAATTTTTTTCAGTCACACATGGTAATCCTCACCAAGTGGTCACCTTTGTTCTTTAGGCTTAGTCAGTGACTCGTACACTCAACAACAGTATTAGAGCAAATTTTATCAGCAAGCAACATTTTCAGTTAAATTTTCCAAAATCATGCAAGAAGGGAGTTAAATTTGCTGAATGTAGAGTTTGGGCTTCAGGTAACAGTGGCTTTAGTAATTGCTCCCTGTGTTAGTTTAGAGGGTAGCATTGCATGTGCTGCGAACATTCTTATCTCATAAAATGAAAATGTTGAACTATAGAGTCTCCTTTGTTCTTGTTCAACTGTGTTTTTCTAGAAGTGAAAACAAAGTAGTGATTTTGCTTGAAAAAGAAAATCGGACTCAGTATTTAAACATAACTCTAACAATAGCAACACCAGGAACAAGCTTCTGGCTAAATGAGATGCACTGGAAGGCACATTGTTGGAATAGCAGTGTCTAAAAGTGCCTTAAATCATAATGATATTTTGTTTTAGTCTTCAAGTAGAACTAATTTTTCAAAGACATTCAGATCTGTCTCCATTTTCCTGTCAATATCTGTATGTGGTTTTCCTCTTGAATTCCTAGTTTATTTATTTGCTTACTGTATTTGGAGCTATTTCTTACTTGTTGCTAAAAAAGAATGTCTTTAAGTTGATTTATGTGTACAGAGGAACTATATTTATACTAGCAAGTCAAATAATAAGAATACCTTATACTGCTGGGTGTGGTGACAGATGCCTGTAATCTCAGAACTTGGGAGGCAGAGGCAGGAGGATAGCTGAGAATTTGAGTCCTGCATGGGCAACATAGTGAATTTAAGGTCAGCCTGAACTAGATAACAAGACCCTGTTTTTTGTTTGTTTGTTTTTTTTTCAACTTATTATCATAACAAAAAAAGCCATCTGAAAATACCATTGAAAATTTTTGTTAATGAGAAATAGAATTTTTGAATGAAGCACCTTTCGTGATGATAGTTAAAGACATTGACATGTTATCACTCTACACTTAACTTATGATTCATCAGTTCATTAGGTTTTGTACCCATTATGTGCACATATCCCAATATTTGCAAAGTTCAAAAAAATCCACATTGAAATGATAATCATTACTTTCTGTATTTAGCTCTGAATTAACTACCTTAATAAATACTGTCAAAGAAATAACAGGAATGAGTCAATATAAAATAAGGTTAAAATATGGATTGCCTAAAAAGGTCACTATTTTTACACCAGCTTTAAAAACTTAGAAATAACAAACAGGGTATGCATATCCACCTAAAGAGACATACAACAGGTTAAAGGGATTTTTATTTGAGGGGTGATCAAACGGACTAAGAAACTCTGGTTATATACTGAGATGGAAAATTTCACAAAGCTGCTTGCCTTTCCCGTCTCGTGAAAAACATGGACGAATTTAGTCAACTTAGGAAAATATATGTGTTTAAATTGCATCATATATTGAGTGGGATGAACCTGCTAAGGTTGAACTACTTTTAACTTGAACAAACTGTTATTAAACCTAATAAAATATCCACAATATTAATAAATGAATGTACATTCATCACACAAAGGTGACCATCTTATGCACTAGAGCAAAATATTGGTTTAAAATGTTAAATGTGAAGAATGATAATTACATACATAACTTCACCTGATAACTAAGATATATTTAAATCTTTATCAGGTAAGGGGCACAAAATTGTTCATGCATTAAATCATTGTTAACTAAATTTCCATAAAGATATATGGTTTTTTGCACATTACTTTATTGCTACTAAGGACAAATAAAGATTCAATATTTCATAAAAGTTAGACCAAACACATAATACTTGGTAAGAAAATCTAAGAGTTTAAGAAAACATTCACTATCATGACTAACTATATTCATCTTCAATTTCTATCATTTAAAAGTGAGTTTATGTTGGGGACAATAATTTAGTGACTCCAATTTTCAGTGTCATTGTTTATAAAATGCTAAAGTTAATTGGATTATGGCAAGAGCTACATAAGCCAGTTCATAAACAAGCAGTAACCAGAGAAAATAACACTGATACTCTTCCATAATCAGTAGCTCACACTGTTTGTCATTATCATCACTACAAGTGTCTCTAAACAGTTCACAGTGCTCAATTCGAAATAAAAATATGGAGCTTTTATTTTTAAAAAAGGCAAAAGAACTCTTCAAAATACTCAGTGTATCAGTTCTGGTTGATGGCATTTTTATTTTTTTATGACTATCACAAATTAATTCCACTTTTAATAACTATGCTTGGTCCTTCTACCCTGAAAATTGTGGACTGCATAAAATTTTGAAGTACCTTGAATATTCTTAAGGACACTTTATTAGTCACATTCTCCATTAATGATTATGTCTCTTCATCATTTGAAAGCTAAATGCCAAAAAAGAGTCTGATTTTAATTTTTTTCATTATTTTTTGTTGCTTTCAATTTATTTAGTAAAAAGAGGTCCTTCTTATATACTGTTGAGTCTAGGCTGGCAACCTTGCTATTTAGCTCAGGCTGACTTAGTATTTCCTCCTTCCTCAATCTTCTGGAAGCTGGAAATAAAAGCATCTACCATCATGCCTGGCTGGAACAAGAATTTTCTATCCCAGGTTTTTATCACAGGACAGAAATCATTGGCCTCTACATAGTGACTTTCTGATTAAGCTACACAGTTTTCTTCTAATCAGCTTGTCCATGAGCAAAGGAAGGTCACAAGATGCCATGCACAGTGTACCAACAACAGTGGTTAAACTGAGAAATCTTTAGTCAGAATAGAGAATGAGCAAGAGAATTTCCGTGATTAAAATATGTAATCACAGAAACTCTATTACCTAAATTATTTAATTTGCCAGAAAGCCTTTCAAAATTAAAGTTGTGTACTTGAAGAACATGGTGGTGCAGATTGAGCTCACAATGCTCAGTGAAAGACATCTGAAAAGGTTAAATATCACAAGGTTTCTCTTAGTGAGAAACCAAAGCATATATAATTTAAAAACAAAATAAATACAGGTGATAAAACACAGAGAGACACAAGTTGTGGAGATGAGGAAGGGATCTAGGAAGGGATCTAGGGATGGGAGAAAATGAGAGGGATAGATAAGAATGAAAGTAAAAAAGTTCAAAGTTTCATATAGATAGATAGAAAGATAGATAGATAGATAGATAGATAGATAGATAGATAGATACCAGTTCCCCATACTGAGTATATTTATTATGTATCATGAACATATGCTAATAATAACTAAAGTTCATGCAAAAATTAAAGGTGGTACACATCGTTTACACACTTCACTTTAATTTTAAAACTGTAAATGTGAATATATTTTGAAATTTTGACATCTAAAACTAGGGAGTTTAAGTCAACTGATAGTTCTATACAATTTCTTTCCATTTCGTTTTTCTTGCTTTCAACATAGGCCATCTAGGTAACTTATTCTTTTTTTTTTTAAGAAAAAAATTTTGAAACAGAAAGAGGGTAGAAACAATACAAAATCTCAAAAACAAAACAAAACAAAAAAACAAAAATAGTAACCAGTAAGAAATCACTAGTTGATAATCACATACTTTCCTCTTAGATGCAGTTGTTCAAGTTACAAAAGTAAATCCCACAAAGTGGACATCAAGACAGTGAGACTGCAGTCAGTTTTGTTCATCCATCCAACTAAAACTTTAGCCAGGTGGTTATTAATTCCACACACTCATACATACATACAGTTAAATCCTTTACAATACTCTTTTCCTTTTTTTTTACAATAACTATAATCCATTCTCGTAAACTGCTTAGCAGTTCTACACATGTATAAGTCTCTATACATATACCTAGCCTTTCTGTATTAGAGGGAGAAACAAATCAGAACAAGTCAACAATACAAATTCCTAGAGAAACACGAAATGAAAAGAACATACAAAAATACTACACTAGGTGATCTATGGTAGTCACTATGATATCTCTTGTTATTTTCAATAAAATTGTCATCAAATATAGTATAAACTTAGCATTGCATTACACTATTAATAAAATCTAAACATTGGAGACATCATAGGACTTCAAAGGCAGTTAACAATCAAACCAGAATGGGTATCCTATTGAATCCTGTCATCTTCAGAGTAGTTGCCCCTACTCTTAGACTTGACACTCTCAAGTATATCAGATTCAAATAAAATCAGTCAAGATAAAACAGTGATATAACCCATCTTCTCTGTCTTATCTCTTCCATGCTATTTTTCTGTCATTGTTTGTTTACTTTTCTCCTTCATTCCAATGTCTGCCCCTTTCTTTGAGGCCTTTCTGCCATTATTCCTAGAACCCTGGTGATTTTCTTCTCTCTCTCTAGAATGTCCTTCAGTATTTTTTGCAGGGTTGGATTGGTGGTCACAAACTCCCCCAGTTCCTCTTTGCCATGGAAATATCTTGTCTCTCCATTAATTTTGAGAGACAGTTTTGCAGGGTACAACATTCTGGGTTGGAGGTTATTTTCTTTCAGGGCTTGGAATATTTCAATCCAAGCTCTTCTTGATTTGATGGTTTGCATTGCGAAGTCTGCTGTGATTTTGATGAGTTTTCCTTTATAGGTGATCTGTTTCTTTTCTCTGACCACTTCCAATATTCTGTTCTTGTGATGGATTTCTTGGGATCCTGATTATTATATGTCTTGGTGTAGATCTGTTTTGGTTGTAGCTGGCTGGAGTTCTGTATGCCTCATTTATCTGAACTTCACTTCTGTTACCTATGTTTGGGAAGTTTTACTTAATTATTTCTGTGAATAGAGTTTTTATTTCATTTGTATTTGTCGCTGAATCTTCATTCACATATTTTGTTCTTAGGTTAAAAATCCTCTTGTCATCTTCTAGCCTTTGTATCATTACTTCCTGGTTCCTTGTTATTTTTAAGAGATCCATCCTTTCATGATCATACTTTACAAATCTATCTTCAAGTTTTAAAATTCTGTCTTTAGTTTCTGTTAAAAGTTTGACAGCTTTCAATAGAGTTTTTAATTTCCTGATATTCTCTTTGGATATGTTTCATATATTCTAGGTTTTGTTTATATTCTTCATCCAAGGCTTCTCTCCTTTCTCTGGGTTCCTCTATTCTTTCTATTGTGTCTACTTGAGGATTACCCAGGACTTCTTTTATTAATCTTCTTATATCTTGCTTCACCTAAATTAGAATTTCAGATTTACATCCATGATGAGATCATGGATGTATTTCTTTATTTCCAATGAGGCTGTCTCTGACATTACAGGTTTGCTGCTCTCAACCACCTCTGCATTTACCTCTGTTGGACTCACTTTCCCTGGTTCTGCAGTTGGGGACCTTTTGCTCTTTCTCTGTCTTGTCATGTTTCCAGCCCTCTTCAGACAGGTGGGTGGTGGAGGTCTCTGGGCCTTTCCTATTGCTTACAGTTTTTCTGCAATGCACTTGCTAGAGAAGTACCGCCCCACAGTCCGCTGTGGATCTGCAAGTTGCATGCTGAGAGCCAGCACCTCCCCTTACACCAGTCAACCAGTTTATGCTTCAACCAGTTTGTGTGTTCCCTGGGGATGCCACTGGCCCAGAAAAGCCTGGCCCCTGGCTACTGGGTTTCAACCAGGGGCATGGCCTTCCCTGAGCAGATCACACCAATCTGCTTTGAACTAGGAATCATCAGCAAACGCGGCCTTGGGTTTTGATTCAAGCTGGCCCTGCCCAACTCCAAAATGTCGCCCAGCCAGTCCTCCTGCTTTGTGGAATCCAGCTCCCATCATTCACCAAAGTTCATGCAGCTCGACTGACTGGCTGTTTCCACTCCCTGTCTCAGTGCCTCCTCCAGCCAAGGGTCTGGAGCTCACCACCACCCCCCCCCCCCCCCCCCGCTCTTGGCAGGGCCACGATCTCAGCTCAAACGTGAGTCACCTGACTCTAAGACGTGCCAGTACGTCTGTGCCCAGCCCCAGCCCTCTGTCCATGCTTCTTCTTCTTTTTTTTTTTCTTTTTCTTTTTCCTCAGTTTCTTCCTGGGTCATGAGAATTCTTCTCCTTTTGTCTGGCTTTCTCCATGTGGTGAGATTCCATTGTCTGAGTTGTTTTTATTTATTTATTTTTCTCAGAGAGGCTCTCTTATCATGCCACCACTCAGTCCACCATCTTGTAATCTAGGTAACTTATTCTTGCCAGTTTCTTCTCTCCATTTCTTTAAAGCACATCAAGCAATTAGAAATGTTTATGAGGCAGTATGTGTGCAGAATCCTTTTGGAAGTTGGGTTTTTTTTTCCCCACAGTTAATTTTTTATATGGTCATCCTGCCCACATTTACTTTGGAAGCATTTCAAACAATTCACCTTTATAGAATTTGTTTTCAGTGACACAGTTGAGTTTTCATAGCAACGAATCCTGTATTTTTGTAAGTTTTTGTTATGTTTAAATAAATTATGTAAGTGAAAAAACAAAAACAACTGTTACAAAAGGATTCAAGGATAAACACACCTGGTCCTAGGTAAATACACTACCAAAACAAAGAAAGCATAATTCTCGGAGCAAGCTGTCTCCCTGCAAAGACTTCAGTAACTATATGTATCAGAAGTTCTATAAAGTATTGTGAAATCTGGCAAATTTGTAAACTGAATGAAACTTCAAAGAATTTGTATTATTTTCTTACTCCATACCTAATTAAATACAGCTAATTTTATTTCAGATTTCTTAAATGTGCCTCTGAATGAGGTGAAATAGAAATATCTTTTGTTTATAGGTACTAAATGTATAATTAAATACTTAGTTTATTTAATTCACATAATGAGATGATAAGTTCATAGTTGAATTGATGATTTTGAAACCAGTATATATTTTAAGTACCACAATGCAGATTTTAGACTGGAGCCCCAAAATGACACATTTACTGAATGCTTAATTTGGGAAATACGATAGAAAAGAATGATACTTTTAAAGTGCTATATATCTATCCTGAAAATTCTTTAAGCTGTCAAGGAATAGAAATCATACCAAGAAAAACAAGTAGACAAAAATTGAGTTATTCATGAAAAGCTTTTAAAGGAATTATTAGATGAAAGTTATTACAGTATTATAGATAAATTAGCTAAGTAATAACAACAATATCCAAGTGAGCTATAATTTTTCCCCAAAACATCCTCAGGTTTAGGACTAATATTTATATTTTATAAACTTAAGAGTCAAACCATTCTAACAGTATTTGAAGGATTTGTTTTCCTTCATCAATATAGGAATTTTATCTCCTCACTTAAGCAAAATCAGCAAACTCATTCTTCTCTATTATTCCTCTAGAAAAGGAATTTTAGTTGTTTCTTTGCAAGAAAATATTGCAATTATATTTTGTGATAAATATGTTCAACTAATTTCTATTTATGTTCAGAAATGAAAAATTAGCTTTTTCATAACTGGTGCACTTTTCTTTATTTTGTTGTTGTTTCCTTGATCAACATGTGTGCTTAGCATTTGACAGCTGAAATTGGTAAGAGTATATATGTTTCAATTTATATACATGGCATCTAAAAAATTAAATTCCTATGTCCCTGGAAATTTAGTAAGTGGTGAATCTGATTCTAATATGATTCTGATGTCAACGTCCATATCACACTTGAAGAAAAAACTTAACTTGTACATTTTACTGTAGAAATAGTTCACGTATTGAGCCATAAAGTATTATTTGAGACTGCAGTAGAACAAAAGCTGAGATGATATGAGATGAGCTCATTGTAATAAAGTATATCTGTATATTTCATGGTCTCTGTGTGCTAATTGGTATAATATTTAAAAAAGATATGATCAGTAATTTTCACTTGATATAAGTGGCCATTTGGCATCATGATAATGCTGTAAGAAGCTGAGTAATGGGATCAAAAGGACACTTGCCTTAGCTGACTATTACTTCTTATTTAATATACATTAAGTAGACTATTATTCAGGAAACCTTGTAAAGAGGCTATGGCACCATTTATAGCTATTGGAAATAATTTAACTAAACTGTTGTAGGATGATTAAAAGAAAGCATTTTGCAGAAGAAAATACATGAACAAAAGGATTTAAGAGTTTCTGTGATGCTCTAAAAGAGATTAAAAATTACATGAAAATGATGAAGAATTTAATCTTTATGAGGGTGGAGGTCAACTTAATGCATGATTGAAGTTTTGTTAAAAGCATAAAGGCATTTTTAAAAAATAGATTTACTATGCCTATATGAATGATTATATAAAAATATAAGAATTATAACAATAAAGATTGTATTTGAACCTGAAAGTCACATGGAAATATATCTTATTATAGGGTGAAGAAAGGACCTTTCTATATTAACTTATACACCTCAACATACTCTGAATTTGCTGGTAACTTGAAGCCACAGGATGTTTTTCAGATGTTTGTAAATGTTTATAAATCTTTTAAAACAATTTCTATACCTGTGAATAAATTGCTGATTCTAGTAAATGAATGTGTGGTGATACTCTGAATATTGTATCTTCATAGAATTTCTGAAACTGTCATGGAATACTGAGCCATCAGATCTTTATGACTATGATGTACTATTGTATAAAAATAATGTGATTTTGAGGAAAACAAAATTCCATTTGTGGTTTAAAATAAATCAAGCCAAAATTCGACTCTTGTGAAGAATGTATTTATCTTAGGGCCGGGGATTTAGCTCAGGAGCATAAGCACCTGCCTAGCAAGCATGAGGTCACAAGTTCAATCGCCAGCATCAAAATAAATAAATAAATAAATAAATGGCAAGAATATATTCATCATAGATAACCTAAAATTTTTTTATGTTGTTTATGTTTAATATAGATTGAAAAACTTCATAGTCTGAGCCCAAAATTCTTGTTGATATGCCACTGCAATCCAACTAGTATGTGAAGACTATTGAGAAGTAAGCAAATACATTAACAAAAGAATTTCAGAAAAAATAAAATATGCTAATGTGATAGAAGATATGTGGACTATTAGAGGCAATATACAGAATCACTAATGTGATTGTGCATTCTTTACAAATATAAAAATAGATTCAGAAAGAGAGAAAATAAATCAAATTTGATTATACTTTTATTTCAATTCTATCTATGACAAATTGAGAGAATGATGTCAGTTTTTACAGTGTATCATAAAAAATGATGGGTTCTTTGATTAGAACCAGCAATATCATGAAATATACATTTTTAAAATCCTTGAAACTCTTTGATTCTCTTCTTTGGCTATGTGAGAGTATATCAACAGTTTATATCAAATCAATAATTAGTACACTATATTAAAGGCTGCAATTGATAAATCCTAAATAAAAAACTGGCTGAAGTCACATAATATAATGAGTGATGCGAAATTCTCCATTTTATGACTGTATAATCTGTTGCTTTCAGCAAACACAAATACCACTCAATTAAATTTAATTTTAATGATAACTGTATGATTAAAAAATTTTCATATCCATATATTCCAAATTTTGCATGAGACACATATATACTAAAAATAATGTGGTAACTATCTGAAATAGATACCTTCATCCTGTATTTTAAGTTGATAACATATAAAGTTACTTTACGGTAGCCAATCAAACATTGTGACTTTTGTAGCTTAATCTTCAATATTAATTATCTGAAATAATATCGGTCATTGTGGAAAATTATGACTCTCCAAAAAATATCAACCTTTTGGTGTGTGTCAGTGATTTATGTCTACATTTCAACAAGTGATGAAAAAGATAAATATCCATGCTACCAAAGATAGAGGCATCAGTTTCTTCTTGTCTCTGAGGAGAACAAACACATAAGAACCTTTTTGAGAAAAGAGAAATGTTCTGCATCTTATTAGAAATACAATAGAGTGATATCTATCATTTGAAACTGAAAAAAAGACTCTAAAATTGTAGCCAGATGAAAAATAAAAGTCACAAATATTAAAATTTATCTTGGCACTAAATAAGAAATTAAAACAAAACATAACATAGCAGTGACATATCCTTTATTGTCTCCTAAAAAGAAAACTCTTCCATCCCATGGATGCAGAATTTTTAAAGAAAAACTATCTTGGTTAATGAATGATTCTGTTCACAATCAGGTCTTCAAACAAAAGCATTTCACAAAATCAGTTTCTGTTCACAAACTGCACATCAGGTGACGAACCCAAACTTGGCTATGTTTACCACTCAAATGTGGCCATTATTCCCAAATTCATGCAATGAATTCAGATCCTAAGATGAGATACCAGTGTAATACTAGTTTTCACAATGTACACATGATTTATAAGTAACAAACAGAGGCATGGGTGCCTTACTGTTTAGAATCAAGTTCCACAAAATTAAACCATAATGTAAGGTCTACATGTTTATGGTTAAAGTGAAGTCCAAGAAGATCGAATTACATGACTTAGCAGATTTACATGGTTGGATGTTAATGAGTGCTGCTTTTATTCAATCTTTGGACACCAGTCTAAGGTTAAGGATGTCATACCTCAGGCATCAGCTTGAATGAAGATATATGATTGTTCCTTCCACAGATTTTTTTTGCAGTCACATCAGCAATAGGTTGAATGAAGATCAGTAGCTTTGGGAATGTGTCAATATTTCCTCTAGCATTTCTACTCAATAGGATATGATCAAAACTCTGTAATAGTGAGTCTTATGTATTTCTAGGTTGCAAAGTTTTCTAAATTAAAATGTTTATTAAGGTTGCCTTGCTGTCATTTTCACTGTTGTACTTGCATGTAGATCAATATTGACATTGCCAAATAGCTCAAATGCTACAGATTTTAAAGAAGAAATATCTAGGCATTTTATTTCACTTTCATATTCTGCAATGTGAAGTTGTAATACTTATAAATATAAGCATAGTAGCCACATCTTCATTTCTGTAAATGTCAGAGTGACATTGGGTTAGAAATTCTTGGATGAAGTGAAGACAGTACCTTCACTGCAGGTTTTGGCTTTCCAGTGACAATGTGCAGCATCACTTTGTTACACAAGCTCACTGTCAGATTTTCCTAATGGTCCTGGCAGCCAGGGAATGACTACAATTTTTAATTTGAAAATACTTGAAATCTAGTTAGGAACATAAATATTCTAGTTCATACAATTTATCCAATGCAAGCTACTTTAGTATTTCTTTTACTTTCTGCTTTCTTTTTATTTTGCTTAATTTAGTGTGCAAAGTATTTTATATACTGGCCATTTGATCATTCCAGCATCTCTACTAAGTGGTCACTGTTATTATCCCAGCTATAACGCTGAGAAGGTTGAAGTGCACAGAGTTGAAGTAATCTGCCAAAGCTCACTTGGTTGATAAAGAGCAGAGTCCAAATTTATAGTGGCACAATGGAAAACTGTATTAGGTGAAGCCAATAGAAGAGTGAATAAATTCTATATTTTATAAAATATCCAGTAAAATATTTCACAGAATGAAAAAAAATGTTGCTTAAATTGGGAAAAAAACCTGTCAAATTAATTAGCTGCATTCAACTAAAAGTGACATTTTCCCTTTACTCAGATGACCAAGGCCACTGTAGACCATACCAGGTCTTGTGGAAAAGTGTTATGTTATGTTACTGCTCATAACTTTTTTTTTAATTTAAAAAGAAAAAAAACAGGAAAAAGGTAGAAATATTACAGAATTTCAAGACAAGAAGATAAATAGTAAGAAATCACTAGTTGATACATTATATATTGTTCTTTTAGAAATAGTTACGCAAGTTACAGGATTAAAGCACACAAAGTGGACACTAAAGCAGTGAGAGTGCAAACAGATCTGTTCAACAATCACACAAGAACCTAGAAATATGGTCATCAATAACACACACCTAAACATACATGCAGCTATATCTTTTATAGCACTTCCTATTTCCTCTTTTTTTACAATAGCAATTATACATTTTTAAAATTTTATTTAAACAGAAAAAAAGGTAGCAACAATACAGAATTCTAAACGAAAGACAGAAAAAGGAGAATGAGAAAAAGTTCCATTAAGAAATCAGTAATTTATAAATTACATACTGTCATCCTGGATGTAGTTATTCAAGTTACAAACTTAAAGGGGTCATAGTCAATATTCAAGCAGTCAGACTACAAAAAGTTCTGCTCAAAGATCCAACAAAGATTTAGTAATATGGTCATCTATTTTACACACTCAAACTTACATGCAGTTATATCCCTTAGAGTACTTTCTTTTCCTCTCTTTTTTACAATACCAATTACACATTTTGACTTTATTACTCTTGTAGTTCTTATTTACTTTTTACACTAGAGACACAATATGATATTTATATATATGAT